>JASPKZ010003450.1:1480000-1595000 GCA_030220185.1 Diploptera punctata | reverse complement strand
ATTGTATGACATCCATGATCTTAATGAGAGATCTGGCGCTGGATTTAAGAGCCTTGTAGTTGAAAGTAGCTCTTTTTATTTTATTCTATTTTTGGAGGTGGCCTTAATCTATCACAGAGCTGCTCTTGGAGAAATTTGAAGGTAGATAGATTTTGGGTTGCAGTGCTTGAAAGTTCCCTTGCTAGTATAAGCCGAAAATTACGTAAAATATATATTCGGGGTGTCTTCAACCATTTGGGTCAAAATTGGATATATGATAGAGGACATCAAATCAACATTTTGGTGTAAGGAAATTAGTTATCAATGTTTTATTTTTAAAAAAGTACATTTTTGCACGATAGTGCGTTCTCTCGTACTTACAGCAATGACGACCATCACTGAAAGTTCAATTTCCCAAATTTCGGGGTTACCAACCTATAAATAACTAAATAACTATATTGTAATATTACAAATTACCTATCTAGTGCGGAAAGTAAAACCACTTCCCTTTATGTATACTACGTACGGTCCAACCATCCATAGTAATGCTGCCCGAGAGCAGGTCTTTCACTGCAATCATAACATTTTCATGCTATGCTTTGCAGCTTTACTAGGGAATTGTAGGTGTGGTAGCTTCCCGTTGCTTTCCACACCGGTGAAGGATGACGATAATAATGATAAGGGTGATGATGACGATGGCCATATGATTTCGGGGACCGTTTAGACCTCAAAGTTTTCATAACATTTGTCTTACAGGTGAGGAAAAACCCCGATGAAAACCACACCCAGAAAAACTGTCCCGACCCGGGCTCGCTGCGTGACAAGGTATCACGCTACCTCGAGACCACAGCGGTGGACCTACGTACAATGTATATACAAAAATATATCCAATATTGTTAATATACATTATACGAAACAAATCACTGCATTTTAAATGACTGAACTTTATTGCAAACGATATAAAACCATAAATTCGTACTTATCGCCATTTTATGCCTGATTTGTATCACGGCCTGCTGTAGTCTCAACTAAATTATTTTCGACATTAACCATATAAATATTGACCAGACTGTTAACGTTAGTCAGTTGTTTATAATGAACGCAAATATTTTCAACAAAGATGTTATTGCGTTACTACTATTTATTATTTTCAAAACACTATCGTAAAAAATAATGTACAACACGTTTGTGAAGTGTTCTACAGAATTTCGGAAATTAAAAACCTTGCTATTGCTCGGTTTATAATAATTTCCTCGCCTCTGTAAGAACCACTTCCCAACTTCGCTCTGTAATATGTATACATCATCCGGTATCATGGCAGCTGCCGCCGTCTTCCGGAAACCAAACGCCATTCCTCTCTGTCCGCCCATTGATCTTCCTCCATTCCTCTGATAATCATAGCTGCTTACACACCTTGTATCCAGGTTACCCTTTCTTCCTCCATTCCATAATAATTTTAGGAGATCTGTGCTCTGGCATTCTTTTGACATGGTCATACCACTGTAATCTTTTATTTTCTATAATATCTATGATGTCCGGCTCCTCTTATACGCTCATAATTTCCCTTACTTCTTCATTTTGTATTCTATCCATTCTGGATTTTACTGCTGATCTTCTTAAAAACATCCATTTCTGTACATAATGCTCTTTTCATTTCCCTGGTAGTAATTTGCCAAACTTCAGCACCATATGTTAAAATGCTATGGTTTGATATATTTTTAATTTTCAGCTTTTTGTAATATTTTTGTTCCACCAAATAGACTTCAAAGCATTTATTGATTGTTTCGTTTGTGCGATTCTATTTTAATTTCCACTGTGTTATCGCCTGAATGGACTAATTTTGTTCCTAAATAAGTGCATTCAATACTAGGTTTTAGTTCTTCTCCATTGTTGATATTTATATTTTGCATTCTTTCTCCTATACACAGGTATTTAGTTTTCTCTAGATTTATATAAAGTCCACATTTTTCATATTCTTCTTTTAGTTTTCTTGCCATATATCCTATGTCATAATCTTGTGCTATTAATATCTGGTCGTCTGCAAAATTGAGTGAATATACATGCGTGTTTTGGATTGGTGTGCCCATTTTTTTGACATGTTTTCCTCCAGTCTCTTAGTACTCTTTCAAAATAAATTTTAAATAGAGATGGAGATAGACTGCAACCCTGCCTTATGTGAACTTACTTACTTACTTACTAACTGGCACTTTCGAAACCATAGGTTCATGGCCGCGCGGACATAAGCTCTCCATACATCCCTATCCCGAGCCAATGGCTTCCAGTCATTCCCTGTATAATCTACCTCCCTAAAATCATAGTTAAAGTTGTTCTCACACCTCATCCTTGGTCTACCAACTGGGTGTTTTCCCTTTGGCTTTCCTACAAGAAGCTTCCATGTACTTCTTTCATTCCCCATATGCGCATCATGTCCTGCCCATCGCAGTCTATAAGACTTAACTGTTATTATATCTGGCTTCCTTTAAAGACCATGTAGTTCATTGTTATGTAGTCTTCTCCATTCACCTGTCTGCTCATCTCTCTCTGGTCCAAAAATTTCCCTGACAACTTTATTCTCAAAAACTCGTAATCTCATTTCCTCCCTTAAAGTAAGAGTCCATGTTTCGCACCCATGCAATATAACTGGTAGAATAATAGTTTTATATATTTTCAGCTTAACGTTTTTTGAAAGGAGTTGGGACATCAAGAGTCTCTGTAATGCATAATAGCACGCATTTCCAGAATTGAGCCTATGTTTAATTTCTTTGTGCATCTCATTCCTATTTGTGATTATTGTTTCTAGGTATTTGAATTCAGCCACTTCCTCAAAATTTCCCTCATTTGTCATTAGCTGTCCATTTCCATTATATAATGCATTTCTAGTGTGACAATAATTTAGTTTTATTTTTACTGGTCATAGCAATTTTTGATATGTACTAGATAGGATCGGTGAAAATGTTTAAAAATATTCAAAAATATTTTGTCGAGAACATCCTGTATATCTTAAATCGTTTGGAAACCGCTGAAAGCGCAATTAAAGATTTTGCCATGATTATTTGGTTTTCTAGTTACATTCAGTGATTTATAGGTGTTAGTTTGAATTCATAGCTGAAAATATAAACTCATTTACCGCTAATGCAGATGTTGGTAGTTCTTTTTTTTCTGTAAACTTCAATGTAGATCACAAGCCGCTGTAGAATGTTGCCAACTAATGACAATTTCACAAATCGTTACTGTTTAGTCTAGTTGTTACTTTGATTTATGGATTTAACGTGTTTTAGCAATTTTGTTCTAAAAGTAATATTTTACTCGCGAACAAAAAGTAACTTTTTCTTTAACCAGATATACATTTTGAACTAATTACGTATGCGACCAATAGTTTCCAATGTATATGTTGCAATATAAAAAATGACAATTTCATTTTTTACATATAGATTTTATTGTTTACACATCTTTCTGTCCCTAAGGTTTTACTTTCTTCTCCACTCGTCTCTATCCATCCACACCAAGTCCTCCAGTCCTCTTGTTTTCTCATTCCAGTTCTTATTTCTTGCATCCACGAGATTCGAGGTCTTCCTTTCCTTCTTCTTCCAGGTGGACACAATTACAATGTATTCCTGGGTAACCTTTCTTCTTGCATTCATCGTGCATGCCCATATCAATTTAATTGCTTATATCTTATATCATCTAGGCTCAATTCTGGAAATGCGTGCTATTATGCATTGCAGAGACTCTTGATGTCCCAACTCCTTTCAAAAAATCGTTAAACTGAAAATATATAAAACTATTATTCTACCAGTTATATTATATGGGTGCGAAACGTGGACTCTTGCTTTAAGAGAGGAAAGGAGATTACAAGTATTTGAGAATAAAGTACTTAGGAAAATATTTGGACCAAAGAGAGATGAACAGACAGGTGAATGGAGAAGACTACATAACAATGAACTACATGGTCTTTATAGGAAGCCAGATATAGTAAGAATAGTTAAGTCTCGTAGACTGCGTTGGGCAGGACATGTTGCACGTATGGGGAATGGGAGACTTGCATGGAAGCTTCTTGTAGGAAAGCCAGAGGGAAAACGCCCAGTTGGTAGACCAAGAATGAGGTGGGAGAATAACATTAACTATGATTTGAGGGAATTAGATTATACAGGGAATGATTGGAAAGGGATGTATGGAGAGCTTATGTCTGTGCGGCCATGAACCTACGTGTTCGATAGTGCCAGTGAGTAAGTAAGTAATATCTTATATTATCTACTATTGAATATGTAATATTCATTTTTTTCTCTATGACAGTGTTTTTTTTTCTAATTTTGAACATCTTGCTGCTCTCCTCAAGAAATACGTTTCCATCGACATAAGTTTTTGTTCTAAGTTTTTGTTGAATTTGCAAACTTCAGCTCCATATGTGACAGTACTTCTCACTATTGAATTATATATTTGTAGCTTATTTTTTCTGGTTATATATACCATCATCATCACCATCCAGGGATTAAACCTGTTGGCTCGTTCCGGTTTCATGAAAGCTAGAATTGTTAAAATTGTTCAGACCATCTTCTGTGTGGGCGACCAACATTTCTCCTTCCGTGCGGTTTATAATTTAGCAATAATTTTGGAAATCTTCCTTCTGGCATTCTATCAATATATTCTTTCCAGTCGTTCCTATATTTAATTATTCGGTCTGTAAGTTTGAAATATTTAGTTCCTTTCTTATATCTTCATTTCTTTTCTTATCCAGCAGAGTATATCCTGCTATATTTCTTAATATATATATGTTCCATAAGACTCCATTTATCATTGCTCTTATTGTCCTACCTTTATTTATTCTATTCTCAATATCACTTTCTTGTTTGTCCCCTTTATCTACTTCTACTCCCAGATTCTCAAATTCTTCTCATCCTCTAATACACCTCGTTTGATCTTCTAATATCAAATCTTTAGTTTCGGCTCCACATCCCATATAAAATGTTTTTTTTTAATTTATTTTCAAACCCCAGTTATCGTATTCGTCAAATCATTTTCTGAACATAAACTCCATAATAATAATAATATCTATCTATCTTCGGGTTTTTACAGCTGCTGCCGTCTCCCCGTGCTAAACCTCCAAAGCCTACAGTCTGGGGCATCTTCGATGCTTAGCCCTCTTGCTTGCATTACTGTCTTCATGTTTTCCTTGCATGTTAACTTTGGTCTCCCTCTTTTCTTCTTTCTGTTCGGATGCCATTCATATAGTTGCTTCGGCCATCGCTCATCTTCCATTCTTAAAACATGTCTTAACCACTTTAATTCCTTCTCCTCAATTCTTTCAATTATGCTTTCTTCTGCTTCCATTATGTTTCTAATTTCCTTATTTGTGACATGTTCTAATATAGACTTTCTGGCACTTCTGCATAAATAATCAATTTCTAGAGCTATGAGTATATTCTTGCAGTACTTATTGATTGTCCATACCTCACTTCCATACATTGCAACAGATTCCACCAATGTTTTACCAATATATGTTTTTGTGTCTTTCCAAATATGCTTATCCGGCCATATGGAATTTAACGATGATATTATTTTGCTACTCAATTCCATTCTATGTTTTATGTTCACTTTGCCTATACCTTCAATGTTATCCATAATTATTCCCAAATATTTAATAATAATAATAATAATAATCATAATAATAATCATCATCATCATCATCATAGTACATTCACGAATTTAGGCCATTTGTTGACCTGTTTCGGCCTCAAGAGAAACACCATCCAAAAGTCTTTTGAGTGGACATCCTGGTCTTCTTCTTCCTGCAGGTTGATATCTTAACATTTGTTTGGGTATTCTGTGATCTTCCATTCGATGAACATGTTGTATCCATCTTGACTTATAATCAGAAAATTTATTTTCTTAAGATTTCATGTGTAATTCTTCTAAGATGTCTTCATTTTTTTTTTGTGATCTAGTAGTGTGTATCCTGCAGTCCTCCGAAGATATCTCATTTCAGCAGATCTAAGTCTCTGTATATCCTTCTGTTTCAAAGTCCATACTTCGCTACCATACAAAAGAGTTGGAAGAGCCAGTGTTTTATACACTTTTAGTCTTAAATGCTTTTGGACTAACTGTGGCTTGAATATATAATTTATTAACCCTAAAATTCTTAAAATTTAGATATTTTTGCATTTACATCCTTTTCTTCTTCATATGAGATATTGCATCCTAGATATGTAAAATTATTCACCTGCTCCAAAATTTTATTGTCCAGTACAATTTTACTTCTGACAAGATCTACACCTTGAAATGCCATAATTTTTGTTTTTTCTGTAGATATCTTTAATCCATATTCTTCTGTAATTTTGTTAAGTTCATACAGACCTTACTGTAGATTATCTTCGGAATTTGCTATTATTTGGTCATCTGCAAACAGTATGGTGTTTAATTTTCTATTTTCTGATATTCTTATTCCAAATTTATATTTTTTGTTCCAGCAACATATTACTTCATTGATATAAATTGCAAAGAATAAATTGAAGGAGACTCTGATATTGATCTGGTCACTGATTCGGGGAAGCCCTCAACATCCTCATGTGGTCAAAAGATTGTTTGTGTGATCCGCAGCTTGAAATCCCTCTTCGACAGATTGTGACAATACAAACCCCGAGGGACATGTTAAGCGTATTACAGCGTGAGAGGTTATACAAAATTAATGGAATAGAATAATAATAATAATAATAATAATAATAATAATAATAATAATAATAAATTGCAGATGGAAGTCATGATGCTGAAATTATTTTTTTATTTCATTTCAGGATTGTTTCTGTTATTTTCACAGGTATCCTCAACCAAAATGTACAATTTTTTTTCTTCCACACTTCCCGATTTTGCGTGCCTGTTTCTGTCATATTTCTCTTCTTCATTATTGTCTTGAATTCCCTTTATCCACGTTGGCTTTGGTCTACCACGTTTACCTTTTCCAGGAGGTATCCATTTTAGTACTGCTGAAATGAATGAGAGGATAAATATGGGCAAATCTGCAATATCAAAATTAAATGTTTTATAGATTCAGAATATAAGTTCTAAAGAAAAACATTTTTAATACAATAAAATACCTATTGGCCGATAGCGAGGAGATACTGAAGGACAGCAACACGTACACACTGTTGAGTAACACTAAGAAATTGGGATTGGAAGTAAATATCAATAAAACTAAATATATGGTCACACGTAGAAATACATTATATAATGGAAATGGACAGCTAATAACAAATTAGGGAAATTTTGAGGAAGTGGCTTAATTCAGATACCTAGGAACAATAATCACAAATAGGAATGAAATGCACAAAGAAATTAAACATAGGCTCAATTATGGAAATGTGTGCTGTTATGCATTACAGACACTTTTGATGGCCCAACTATTTTCAAAAAACGTTAAACTACAAATATATAAAACTATTATTCTACCAGTTATATTATATGGGTGCGAAACATGGACTCTTACTTTAAGGGAGGAAAGGAGATTGCGAGTTTTTAAGAATAAAGTTCTTAGGAAAATTTTTGGACCAAAGAGAGATGAACGGACAGGTGAATGGAGAAGACTTTATAACAATGAACTACATGGTCTTTATAGGAAGCCAGATATAATAAGAACAGTTAAATCTCGTAGTCTGCGATGTGCAGGACATGTGGCACGATTGGGGAATGAAATATGTGCATGGAAGCTTCTTGTAGGAAAGCCAGAGGGAAAACGCCCAGTTGGTAGACCAATAATGAGGTGGGAGAATAACATTAACTATGATTTGAGGGAAGTAGATTATACAGGGAATGATTGGAAAGCATTAGCTAAGGATAGGGATGTATGGAGAGCTTATGTCTGCGCTGCAATCAACCTACGGGTTCGATAGTGCCAGTGAGTAAGCAATAAGCAGTACTGTGACTTATGATGCAGAAACATGGGTATTAAAATCTAGAACAGTAACTTAAATTCTGTAGAAGTGGATGTTTGGAGGCGTTCAGCTGGAATTTCTAGAACACATAAAATAAGAAACAGAGTAATTTAAACAAAATTTGGTTGTTCAAACTTCAATTGTGGATTTAATAAAAGAACATTGAAATACAAAGTAGTATGGTCACGTGGTTTTGTGCACCGCTGTGGTCTCGGGGTAGCGTGCTGCCTTGTCACGCAGCAGGCCCGAGTTCGATCCCCGGTCGAGACAGTTTTTCTGGGTGAGGTTTTTATTGGGGTTTTTCCTCGCATGTGGGACAAATGTCAGGAAAAATTTAAGGCTCAAACGGTCCCCGAAATCATATGGCCATCTCAATCATCATAATTCATATTCATCTTAGATTAAGCTTAGGATTAGGGACTCTCCTGGCGCACCACTATCATCATCATCATCATCATCGCCCATAATATCATCGGGGCAACAAAACTCCGGCTTCCAGGTGCCCCAACCTCAGAAGTGGGTTACAAGTACGCCATGCTAGGAGAGAACACCAGGAATATCGAAAGATAACCTGGGGATTTGCAAAAAAAAAAAATGATCATGCAAAAATAGACAGATTCTCAAGAATGATCTTAGAATATGTGCCACTTGCTAGAAGAAGAATAAGAAGAGGAAGACGATCAAACATAATGTAGATCGATGGTGTTTTGAGCAGCGTGAGGGAAAAAGGATTGGATGATGTAGATTGGAATGACAGAGAGATGTGGAGGAGAATGACTGTAGATTAATTGGACACAAGAAGATGTTGTGAAACCTGATAAATAAAAATAAAATAATAATAATAATAATAATAATAATAACTCACTAGGTCTATCGAACCCATAGGTTCGTGGCCGGGCGGACATAAGCTCTCCATACATCCCTATCCTGAGCTAATGTTTTCCAATCATCCCCTGTATAATCTACTTCCCTCAAATCATAGTTAATGTTATTCTACCACCCCATTCTTGGACTACCAACTGGGCGTTTTCCCTCTGGTTTTCCTACAAGAAACTTCCATGCACGTCTTTGATTCCCCATTCGTGCCACATACTTAACTCTTCTTATTATATCTGGCTTCCTATAAAGACCATGTAGTTCATTGTTATGTAGTCTTCTCTATTCACCTGTCTGTTTGATCCAAAAAAATTCCTATGAACTTATTGTCAAATACTCGTAATCTCCTTTGCTCCCTTAAAGTAAGAGTCCATGTTTAGCATCCATATAATATAACTGGTAGAATAACAGTTTTATATATTTGCAGTTTAACGTTTTTTGAAAGAAGTTGGGACGGCAAGAGTCTCTGCAATGCATAATAGCATGCATTTCCAGAATTGAGCCTATGTTTAATTTCTTTCTGCGTCTCATTCCTATTTGTGATTATTGTCCCTAGGTATTTGAATTGAGTCACTTACTCAAAATTTCTGACATTTTTCATTAGCTGCCTATTTCTATTATATAACATATTTCTATGTGTGACCATATAGGCTATTTAGTTTTATTGATATTTACTTTCAGTCCCAATTTCTTAGTGTTACTCAATAATATAAGTAATAAAACGCTCTTAAATTTAAACGTGTGACCTAATTTCCTTGCAGAATGAAATAAAACATTAGAATTAAACATAATGTTATGCTGATTCACAGGGTGTAAGCCACAAAAGCAGGAGACGGCAGTGAGAAGGAATGCTTTTTGTCATTAAGTCAAGTTGTATTATTCTATTAAGGGATTATTTAGAGATGGAGATAGTGTTTGTGTCTTGTTCTGGATTCCAGGCTAATGAGACACTCCACAACTTCATTAACACACTTACTACCTTCTGTAAATACAGCGTGTCCCCCACATGTATGTGAATACCGTGTGTCCCCCACATATACTTCCAGTCCGTCACAAAGGAAGCAAATTCCTTTGCAAGTCCAAATTGTGGTCCGATTTTTCTGGTTTGTACAAATTATAGAGGAATAAGTTTATTAAATTCAGCTTATAAGATATATGCAAGAGTTTTATCATATAGAATAAATAAAATAGCTGAAACAATATTACGTGAGGAACAAAATGGATTTAGAAAAGGTAGGTCAACTATAGATTGCGTTTTTACAATAGCCCAATTGATAGAAAAAATATATGAATTTAATTGACCCACGTATATAGCGCACACTTGGCACTTTTAAGTCACGCTTATACACTTACCTGTTGTCTAATAATTAATTTTTCTCTATTTATTTAAATTCATACTATGTCATTAATAATGTTTTTCCCGTTTTTTGTATATCTTGTACATATTGTACATTTAATTCGTCAAATCTAGAGTAAATGAAATTCTACCTATCTTCGGGTTTTTACAGCTGCTGCCGTCTTCCTGTGCCAAACCTTCAAATCCTACGATCTTGGGCATCTTCAATGTTTAGCCCTCTTGCTTGCATTAATGTCTTCATGTTTTATATGAAAATACATTATAGTCTTACATCTAAATTACAATAAACATAAACGATTACATGTTATAAATACAATAAAATTAATATTTATAAAAAATGAAAATACATTATAAATATTGTTTTGTATTTATGACATGCAATCGTTTATATTTATAGTAATTTAGATGTAATACTATTTTTTTTGTATTTCTTAAACCTGGTTGAGTGGCAGACAAAGCCTCAAGACGTTAACTCTGCCAGGTAAAATAAAGCTATTGTTATTATTATTATATTATTATTATTATTATTATTATTATTATTATTATTATTATTATTATTATTATTATTATTATATCCAGCAATTCGGCGCGTGAATCTCATTTCTGCAGCTCTTAAACTGATGATGTCCTTTTTAGAACTCAGATTTCACTTCCTTACAGGAAAGTCTGGAGGGCGAGAGTTTTATATAACACTGGTCAACATGATTTTTGTCTCATGAGTACCAATAGTTGTACTTAATGCAGTTTTTTTATTGAGTTTTCAAATATGTATTCGGAATTTCTCCATCACCCACAGTTTTTTATTTCAATTTCAATTAATAGATTTAAATAATTATTTTTTTAATAAACGTTTTTTCGTCCATTTATTATCTTGGCGCAGTGAGCGATGAGCACAGGGAACACTTTCATCGGGATATTTCAGCTATGGAAAAGAGATATCAAGGCAAATGGAATCCTAATATGCTGGCCGATTATTGTTGGACCATCAAGAGGGATGCTCCACAGGCGAAGTATAGCAGATAATCGTCATTTCTTACTTTCTAGGTGATTCCGAATGTTGGAATATTGTGTAGTTACGAATGTAGAAAATATTAAAGTGTTTGAAATTATAAATGCCTGTCTTTCGAAAACCTTGCGGGATGGAGAAAAACAGTTATCATATTTGAATTCAGGAGAAAAAATACTATCAGAATCACATATGTTTCTTTCTGAGATAAAAGAAAGTTATTTTTTTTGTTATTCAGTGTAATTTGAGCCTTGAATATGTTTATACGAGGTGTGGTTTTATATACCATTTATTAAGAATAATATTTGTAAAAAAAATTAGTTTTATATTAAGAAAAAGGAACGTTGATATCTATCAAGTAATAAACTACTTCAGGAAAGGGAGAAGAAGAGACAGATATGGCTGGACTTTTATACAACAGAAACCATGACAAACAGATCCTGGACCAACACCAATCAAGAACTCCGACACCTGGTGAACTCAATAGCAGTGCATGGATACCACCACAAGAGATGCAAGACAAAGTGTTTCCACGATCCCGGGAACAACTGTGTGTGTGAACTGTGCGAGCAATCATGCGACCGTTAGCTTGTAATCACCTGCAAAAAACGAGGTATATCCCTGGTAGAATTCAGCAAATAACACACTATATGAATCAAATTAATGACAAAACTTATGTAACATATATTTTCTGCCCAACTTGTGCATACTCATTCTATTATATATCTATCAAGTCTCAACGAAATGAAAACTGGATAGATATGAATGTTTCTTTTTAAAATCTTAAACTGGAGAAATTGTCCAAAGCTGTGATCTCGGGTAGCGTAGTTGCCTCGTGGCTATTACGTGGAGATGCGTCATCCCTTATTACATGATAACGCACACATATTGTTCTTTCTGAGATATAAGGATTTTAATGTTAAAACAAATTATAAATAATAATTGTACAGTATTGTTCTTAATACATTGTGTGTCTGTATGTTTTAACTCATTACTGGCGCACATACAATATGGATATCTTCAATACATTTATTTGCTATCATTGTGGTGGATGAAACGGAGCTTATGAAGGTTTTTATAGGGGTTTCTCCCGTTTTCCCCTGCCACAAATTTCATTCCACCATTTCTCCATACTCATTTCATCCATTTCGTTCCATTTCGTTCATCCGCCCCTGTGACGGTGCGTCAGGCGTGGTCGGCGGCATCCTTGTAGTTCGCATACTTACTTACTCACTGGCACTATTGAACCCGAAGGTTCATGGCCGCGCGGACATAAGCTCTCCATACATCCATATCCTGAGCTAATGCTTTCCAATCATTCCCTGTATAATCTAGTTCCCTCAAATCATAGTTAATGTTATTCTCCCACCTCATTATTGGTCTACCAACTGGGCGTTTTCCCTCTGGCTTTCCTACAAGAAGCTTCCATGCACGTATTTTATTCCCCATACGCGCAACATGTCCTGCCCATCGCAGTCTACGAGACTTAACTGTTCTTATTATATCTGGCTTCCTATAAAGACCATGTAGTTCATTGTTATGTAGTCTTCTCAATTCACCTGTCTGTTCATCTCTCTTTGGTCCAAAAATTTTCCTAAGAACTTTATTCTCAAATACTCGTAATCTCCTTTCCTCCCTTAAAGTAAGAGTCCATGTTTCGCACCCATATAATATAACTGGTAGAATAATAGTTTTATATATTTTCAGTTTAACGTTTTTTGAAAGGAGTTGGGACATCAAAAGTCTCTGCACTGCATAATAGCATGCATTTCCGAATTGAGCCTATGTTTAATTTCTTTGTGCATCTCATTCCTATTTGTGATTATTGTTCCTAGGTATTTGAATTCAGCCACTTCCTCAAAATTTCCCTCATTTGTCATTAGCTGTCCATTTCCATTATATACTGAATTTCTACGTGTGACCATATATTTAGTTTTACTGATATTTACTTCCAGTCCTAATTTCTTAGTGTTACTCAATAGTGTGTGCGTGTTGGCCTTTAGTATCTCCTCGCTATCGGCCAGTAGTACTACATCATCAGCATAAACTAACAGCTTATTAATACCATTCAGTTGTAAGCCTTCCTCGTTCTCTACAGATTTAATGGCATGCTCTAGTACAAAATTAAATAGTAGAGGAGATAGTGCATCTCCTTGCTTCAACCCATTCTGGATTTCAAAAGTGCCTACACGCACCCTACTCTTTGAGCCATTTAGACACATTCGTATAAGTGTAACTAACTTTTTAGGAATTCCGAACTCCAGCAGGATACTATATAACTTCTCCCTCTTAATTGAATCATATGCTTTTTTGAAGTCTACATATAGTTGATGTACAGTACCATTCTTGTAGTTCGCATACCTCTATAAATATAGGGGCTTCATCTCATCTCTCGACCCGACCCTGAGTTGGACATGAGTTGACGATATTTATTTGTTATCATTTTAATAAATGACATTTCTTAACAGAATGTGGTTTATCATGTTACTGCTCCAAGCCCTTCAATTATATTATATATAGGCATATAAGGACTTTATTAGACTAAAAGTAAGAAGATACATACAATGTTATTTACAAATATGGGTCGCACGGGCAGTAAGCCGTACGTGCTGTTGACAGTCCGTTACAATAAGTTAATATTTGGTAATAATATACATAAAACAAAACAAAAAAAAAAGAAAATACAATAATATTACAATTACATTATACATTAAATTAGTTATGTAGAATTATTAAGAATTAATGGTATTGCAATTTGTTAACATATTTATTTATTTATTTATTCATGAATGAGTGTTGTTCTTATTTTCCGCGTTTTGTCCAGAAATCTACCCAAGTTTATCCACTTTTTTGGGCTTACCAATAACTCGTAGCATGCCAATCTTTCACGATTTGAATTTAGAAATCTTTCCGGTAATAACTGACGTCTCCAATATTCCAAATCGTTACATTTTCCTAATATATGTATCTTGTCTTCAAACTTCCCGCACATTGGACATATTCGTATATTGTGATCGTCGCTAATTTTTAGAAATTTCCATGCCCCTAACCTGAACCAAGCAAGCCCTGATCTCTCTTCAAATCCTATATTGAGTATATAAGATTAACATTTAGACAGAATGGACAATACAAGATTACCCCAAAAGATCAACGCCTACAAACCATATGGAAAAAGATCTTTGGGACGGCCAAGGAAACGATGGACTTGAGACCGAAACAGGTCGCATTGACCTAATCCTGGAAAGGAAGAAGAAGAAGAAGAGAAGAAGAGTATATAAGATTCTTATAGTAAATGTACACCCCCAAAATGTACAATATATTTTGATTATATTTGGAAAAAGGGATACATACTTAAAATCTGCGCAGTTATATTACTTCCACACTGTATAACTTTATCTGTCGATAAGGTCTAACTTCTGCATTTAGTAGTCACTTACGATAAGGAGAATGTCTTTACATTCTGAATACTGAGTTGAAATAACCTCTAACAGAGAAAAGAAGATCCTCAAATTTGATAATAGAGACGTTTTTCCAAAAATAAGAGAGAATAATGGACACGAAAGCACTCGGGCAACATTGAATATCGTAGAAGTGGTATTTTGACGTTCAGGGTGCCAGGAACATATTCCTGTAGAACACGTCTGACATATTTTTTAGGGTTTATTCCCTCACACTTCTCTAGTCAGAAACACATTCATTGTTCTATCTCCTGCAAGATGGAGGTGTGAAGCGTTCCATTATCCTCGCCATGATTCTAAATTAAATAAAAAAACTCAATCTTCAATTGACACTGTCAAAATGAAAAGTGGCCACAAACAAAAGAATCAAAGTTTTTGAGAAAACAAAGAAAAAATTGTCACCAGACAAAAACTCCGTAATCTATACCAAGTTCTCACCAAGTTAAATACTACGTCATAACTAACTAACTAACTAACTCACTGGGTGGATTTCTCAACCGATGTCCAAACCACGACCGCAGTTTTCCAATTTTCTATTGTTTCCATAAAAATAATAAAAAACGAAAATCTAGGTTGTTACTTAAAAAATACAGATTTTTGATGTTTTTATTTGAATTAAATTTCCACCGCTGTGGTCTCGAGGTAGCGTGCTGCCTTGTCACGCAGCGGGCCCGGGTTCGATCCCCGGTCGGGACAGTTTTTCTGGGTAAGGTTTTTATCGGGGTTTTTCCTCGCCTGTAAGACAAATGTCAGGAAAACTTTAAGGCCCAGACGGTCCCGAAATCATATGGCCATCGCAATCATCATCATTCATATTCATCTTAGGTTAAGTTTAGGATTAGGGACTCTCCTGGCGCACCACTATCATCATCATCACACATCATATCATCGGGGCAACGTAACCTCGCCTTCCAGGCGCCCCAACCCCTGAAGTGGGTTACAAGTACGCCATGCCAGGAGAGAAACCAGGAATATCAAAAGACAACTTGGGGCATTTGCAAAAAAAAAAAAAAACAAAAAAAAACACGTTTTCCAATTCTGGATAGAATCTAATTTAAGAAAGGAAAATTAATGTTTGAACCGGAATTTGAACCCTGGACCACTATTCTACGTACTAGTGTGCTGTCCATTACTCCATTGAAACGACGATAAATAATTAATATTTATTTTGTTAAAGTTGAAAGAAATGTTTGCTTGTATCGTTTAAATGGTGTAATGGACAGCATACTAGTACGTAGAACTAGAGGTACAGGGTTCAGATCCCGGTTCAAAATTAATTTTCCTTTCTTAAATTAAAAAACAAATGGCTGAATTGTGTCTGAGGTTTCATAACAATTTATGTGAATTTTCAGTCATTTTTAAAGGTGTTATAGAAACAATAACAAATTGGAAAACCGCGGTCGTGGTTTAGCCTTCGGTTGAGAAATCCTACCCGTAGGTTCATGGCCGGTCGGATATAAGCTCCATGCATCCCTATCCTGAGCTGTTTTCCAATCATCCCCTGTATAAACTACTTCCTTCAAATCATGGTTAATGTTATTCCCCCACCTCATTCTTGGTCTACCAAATGGTCGTTTTCCCTCTATTTTTCCTACAAGAAGCTTCCATGCACTTCTTTCATCCTCCATATGTGCCACATGTCCTGCCCATCGTAGTCTACGAAACTTAACTCTTCTTATTATATCTGGCTTCCTGTATATACCACGTAGCTGATTACAAATACTATGGCATTCTATAAGTAATTGCAACACTATTATAATATCACAAAAACTTATTTAAATTACTTTCGGCTTTATGATCTTCATTAATAGTTAAATTATTCGTTGTCAAATCCTTGGAAGACGACTAACTCCATCTGCAGCACCATTTCTGGATGTCTCTCAAATTATCGATTAAGAGCTTTATGTATATCAACTCTTGATTGAAATCGAATGCCTCATAGCATTTCAACGGTACCACTGTAGATGCTGATGATAGAAGTTTATCTTCTGGAAGGCCTACAATTTTAATGTTTGACAGTCTATAGCTATATAAAAACGAATGTATATCTGTCTGTCTATTTATCTATCTGTCTGTCTGTTTGTCCTTTATGCATTACTACACCATTCATCCAATTGTGATGGGGCTGTTTGCAAAATGTCCAGGAGTTTGCTAGGAAGATTTTACTCTATAAAAGAGTTGTACTCAACTCCTTCACCCTTAAAAATCACCCTTTATAATAAAAACGTGTTTTTCAATACTTTTTCAATGTTTAAATGCCTAAACCATAACATATACACTAAATTAATGCCTAAACCATTACATATACACTATACCCGAGCCGTTATACCTCCGGCTCTGAAGTTTAGGTTATAAGAGGGGTAAAGGGAGAATTCGCCCTCTACTGCCAATAAGGATATGGTTGCTGTGGGAGTAGATGCTTGCAACAACCAATCAGTGCTCTTGACGCAGCTATAGCGCGCTAGTAAGGTTTGAAATTGCTGAGATGTTGTCAGCTGTGTGTCTGCTAACCGCATACATAAAGCGGCCCCTCTTACTGAATATCCATATCGGCAACACTGTAGTGAAAACGTCAAGGCCGGAGAATCAGTGGCTGCAGTATATATTAATGTACACAGAATTGAATATCTCAAAAAATCTACAAAAAAAGTACACGACAGCATATGTCTACATTTTACGGATAACTCACAATAACCATTTTTATCTTTCAGCTCATTTATGCCAAAAAGATCGGGATAAGTAGATTCCCGGGCAAGCGTAGCAGCGCACGGCGGGCAATCGTTTACGGATAACTCTCAATAACGATTTTTGTCTTTCAGTTAATTTATGGCACGAAGATCGGGATAAGTAGATTCCCGGGCAACACCAGGTAATCAGCACGGTGTATCTAAAAATAATTTGACATAAATTTATAATAATTTTCTTTTTGTTTATTCAACTAAACACAAAAACACGTTTAAGTCCCTCAGGGGTCCTCATCTAGGGGATATGTGGATGGCGACCACAAGGTGCCCAAGCTGAGCAAAACATTCCTTCCACTTACTTGTGTTTTGCACTCTTTTAACTTTACTATCTAACCTCTCTTGGTTAACTCTTGTTTTTTTCGACTCCGATGCTATTAGGGCATCCGAGGGCTAGGAAGTCTTTCCTTTCTTCCATTTCTTCTTTCCTTTATTTTCTTTTCTTCTCCAGAAAAGCCTGACCAGAGGCTATAAGATGGCAGCCCCATCACTGGTCTTGCCTTCCTTTGGCCAGCAACCAATCGAAGGGACTATTATTATGCTTTCAAGTCTTATACGAGAATTTCCCGGAAGGATCAAAACGCTAGAGGGAAAATTTTCTATAGGATCGTAACAGGCCTTGGCATAATACTTGGAAGGAAGAAGAAGAAAATAATTTATTTAGGTGTAGCAGCGCACGTCGGTTATTAGATAGTCTAATATACGAAAATTAATGTTTATTTGTTTGTTTGTTTGTTCGTACTTTATGCGCGGCCATACCGTTGATCCGATTGTGATGGGGTCTTTTGCAAAATGTTCAGGCGATTCCCGGGATGAACATAGGCTATAAGAGAGTTGTGATACTCAACTACTACACCCTTAAAAATCATCCTTTGTAGTGAAAACGTGAAAAATAAACCTTTTTTTGACACTTAAATGGCTTACGCTGCCTAAAGCATAACAAATATACAAAATTAATGTACACAGAATTGAATATCTCAAAAACCTCTACAAAAAAGTCCGCGACAGCATATGTTTATCTTTTACGGATAACTCACAATAGCCATTTTTGTCTTTCATTGATGCCAAGAAGATCGGGATAAGTAGATTCCTGGACAAGCGTGCACTGCCGATTTTTATGGGGCTTTTTGCAAAATGTTCAGGGTTTTCCCGAGAAGGTTATAGACTACAAGAGAGTTTTAATGCTCAAGCCGTTTACCCTTAAAATCACCCTTTGTAGTAAAAAGTAAAATAAAAGTGGCTTTTTGTACGCTTAAATGGCTTACGCTGCCTAAACCATAACAAATACACCAAATTAATGTACACAGAATTGAATATCTAAAAAAAAACCTTACGAACAAAGCCCACGATAGCACATGCTTATCTTTTATGGATAACTCACAATACTAATAACATTCATTGTTAAAACCGTTGAGATGGAGAGTCATAAAATAAAATAAGTTAAAATATACCTTCTTAGGTAAAATCCGTCGTCCTCAACTCATAAAATATGTAATCTTTATGCCTGTAGGCCTTTCAGAACATCCGTTCCATCTTCAGCCGGTCACTCTTCGCTACAACATCCAGTATATCACAATAGCCATTTTTGTCTTTCGGCGGCACGCCGTAGCGTAGTGATTAAGGCACTGAGCTACAAGCCGGAGGGTCGAGGGTTCAAGTCCCGTTGGGGTCAGGATTTTTAAACTGACCGAAATTTTCTGGCGGCACTATGGTCCTGGGGTCGACTCAGCCTCTAACGGAAATGAGTACCAGACGCTTGTTCTGGGGTAAAGGCGGCCGTCACGCAGGGCTGACAACTCGGCTGACATAAAGTGCCGATTGTCTAGAAAAAGTGGGAGCCTTAACCTCCTACTACCCCAAGGGCCTCCGGGCCTGTTGTGGGATCACTTTACTTTACTTTTGCACTTTATTGATGCCAAGAAGATCGGGATAAGTAGATTGCCGGACAAGCAGAGCAGCAGCACGGATAACTCGAAATAACGAATTTTGTATTTAATTTTAGGAAGTTGTATTTTGAGGTTATTTTAATTATATTATTTTTGGTCTGGACATCTTACCTCAATATTAATGTTGATTTGTTCTTGGACATGTTTCAAAACAATTCTGTTTTATCTTCAGCTTTGAAAGCTGAACATCTTACCTCAATATTAATGTTGATTTGTTCTTGGACATGTTTCAAAACAATTCTGTTTAACTTCAGCTTTGAAAGCTGTCCAGACTAAAAATAATATAACGAATTTTGTCTTCCAGCTCATTTATGCCAAATACTTGGTGATATGTAGATTCCCGGGCAATGCCGGGTAATTAGCACGGGGTATCTAAAAATAATAACAATATACATTTATAAATATGTTTCTTTTTACTTATTCATCTAAACGTAAAAACGCATCATTTATTTAGGCGTAGCAGCGCACGCCGGGTATTAGCTAGTGTTTTACAAACACATGTTTGTTGTAGTTGAGAACGGCTGATACAGTAGGTAGGAACTTTATAATTTAATATTTTAATCAACAACTTCAACTGTGGTTTACCAGGAATTTTAAAAATATTGACTTGATTCCAAATTTAATTTCTTCTTTTGGTATCTTAATTTGCCTCTTGTTAATTCAGTTCTGTAACTGAAATCCAGGCTGTAATTCATTTCCTGAAACCAATGAAAATGTTTATTGAAACTCGTCGATTTGTAGGAATAAAAAAATATATTCAATTCGTTACCTAAATACAGATGTGCTTGTTTTAAAAAATTGAATTGATTTTGTTTGCACGAGAATTGAAACTTTAATAGAAGGGTCCTCGCAATACGTGCTGCAGCGCAAACGAATAATTGCAGTCTTGTTAATTACATACCTAACTGAAATTAGAGCACATTTCATGAGTTTGTGCAGGGATGAGGCGCACGTTCTGCTGTTACTTCATTGTCTGCGAATCAGCAACACAGAGTTTCATCAAAATTATACATTTCTGGTAGATGGGGAGGGTTGTAGGTGTAGGAGAAAGTATTACGCACTTCTGTCGGTCTGTCCTCGACGTCTGGTTTAATAACAGGGTGTCCAGCAGTCGGGGAAATGCGGGAATATGTCGGGAATGTGAAATCAACCGGGAAAACCGGAAAATGGAAGGGAATTCGTAAAGCAACGTGGATTTATGTGGTATTAAAATGTATATAAGGGCCTTCTAGGCCTGTCGTGCCATGAAATTATTATATAATATGACACGAAGAGGAAAATAGGTGCTTGGACGCGGATATGAACCCGTGCCTCTGAATTGATACTTCAATGCACTGGCAGTTAGAATAGAACTAGATCAATATAAAATGAAAATGAAAATATTTACACTCTATATAATTAAACCATTCGCTTCAAGTTTAAATGCTCAATGCATTTTCCCAGAAACTGAATTTAAATTGCCCCAAATTATATTGTCTGTTTTCAGATGTTCAAAACGAACAAAAGATAACGGTAGTTAAGATTCCGATAAGGGTTAAGGCCCAAACACATTCATCGAGAGATCATGGAAATTTCTAAAAATTAGCGACGATCACGATATGCGAATATGTCCAATGTGCGGGAACTTTGAAGATTAAATACATATATTAGGAAAATGTAATGATTTAGAATATTGGAGACGTCAGTTATTACCGGAAATATTTCTAAATTCAAATCGGGAAAGATTGGCATGCTACGAGTTATTGGTAAATCCAGAAAATTGGATAAACCTCGGTAAATTTCTGGACAAAACGCGAAAAATAAAGACAACACTCATTCATGAATAAATATATGTTATCAAAATGCAATACCATTAATTCTTAACAATTATATATAAATTAATTAGTGTATAATGCTATTGTGTTATTATTTAATTGTAATATTAATGTGTTTTCTTTATGTAATTGTAATGTTAATGTTTTTTTAGTGTATAATGCTATTGTGTTATTATTTAATTGTAATATTATTATTGTGTTTTCTTTTATGTAATTGTAATGTTAATGTTTTTTAGTGTATAATGCTATTGTGTTATTATTTAATTGTAATATTATTATTGTGTTTTCTTTATGTAATTGTAATGTTATTGCTGTTTTTGTTGTTTATTTTTCTTTACACTAGTACCAATTATTACTTTATTGTAACGGACTGTCAACAGCACGTACGGCTTACTGCCCGTGCGACCCATATTTGTAAATAATATTGTAAATATCTTACTTTTTGTCTAATAAAGTCCTACTACTACTACTACTACTACTACTACTACTACTACTACTATTCATAAATGTTAACAAAAGATTACCCTGTCAATGGATATACAAAATATTGCGAAATATATAACAGACAGAGTTAAGTGAGTATACCTCGTCTTCCGAGGCGAATGGGTTACACAATTGTAGTATATTTTGTAGCTACGACATTAATGAGTAAAATAAAGCAAGAATCATTAAAATACATTGAAAGTTAGGAAAATTATCAGGGAAACGGCAAGACAATGCAAAATTTTCAGCTGACATTTTGAATATTTAATTAACCATAACGACTGAAGTTAGATTGTACTTAAGTACACAAACATGCTCACATTGTAATATAGATATCACATACCAAATGTCATTTCTGTAACCAGCAATGATGCTGAGGGGAAAAAAATTGAAATATGCCATATTTTTTATGGCTAAAGATATAGGTCCCCCCTTAACTTCTAGACCACGGGGGACGTTCGGAAATTATTTTTCAGGAAATTACGAATCAAATTGTGTATTAGGGTGGGCCGGAAAAAAAACTCTTTTTGTTTTTATTTCGAGGTAATAGCACGGAAAAGTTGCGAATTATATAGCTACAAAAAAAAGAAAATATTATCAAAATTGGTTGACATCTTCCGGTCGCGCAAAGGCTCTGAAGTTTGGGAAAATATGTAAAAAACTTCATTTTATATCAAGTATCTATTGCTGATCTTTGCTAAGCACGTGTATCTGTGGGATCTGACAATCAATACTCTGGAAGTTATTTATCATCATCATCGTAGTACATTCACGAATTTAGGCCATTTATTGACCTGTTTCGGCCTCAAGAGAAACACCATCCAGAAGCCTTTTGAGTGGACGTCCTGGTCTTCTTCTTCCTGCAGGTTGATATCTTAACATTAGTTTGGGTATCCTGTGATCTTCCATTCGATGAACATGTTGTATCCATCTTGACTTATAATCAGAAATTTTGTTTTCTAAAGAAGTTATTTATAAAATACCAAAAATGCGTAAAAATATAACTTGTTCATTATTCTGGCAAATTTTGGAGCTTATGCGCGACCGCAAGATATCAACTGATCTAAACCAAATTAAAACACAATGTTTTTAGGCTCTATTTGATGACGTTACAAACTGTTACATTACGAAAACATCTAATTAAAAACATTAAAGAAATAATCTCAAAAATTAAGTTTTTTTTTCATATTTTGTCAAACGTTAGAGCCTTTGCGCGACCGGAAGATGTCAACCGATTTTGGTATATTTTTTTTCTTTCCTTTGTCTATATAATAAGGGGCTGCCTGACATTGACATCTTTTAAAAGAAATCTAAATTTATATTTGCTCTAACCTCGACTTCATTATTACCCAGTGTAAGGTATATATATATATATTAATTCGTGTTTCTCGTATAATTTATCATATTTATATTATTATTATTATTATTATTATTATTATCATTATTATTATATTATTAATATTGTTATTATTGTATAAAAGTTTTTTGTACGTGAAATTGACATTGCTACATTTAATGTATCTTTAACTGTTTATAATTAGTATAGTGTATATCTATATTTGTCAAATATTTATTTGGGTTTGTGCTGGTTGAGTGGAAGAGAAGGCCTTATGGACTTAAATCTGCCAGAATAAATAAAACTTTATTTTTTATTGCGGATGAGCCCATGTAGGACTATGCAAAGTACTTAGAGGCGTTTCCTTTGAGCCCAAATTTCTTTCATTCTTTTGCTGTGAGCTTGTTTTCTATCATTTGTCCAAGTTGTTCCAGTTTTTTCTTCGGTTTGTCCTCTTGGTCAACTTTCCACTTATTCACCTTAATTCTAAATATATCTCTGTTTGGGATATCTTCTTTAGTAATTCCTGCCAATTTTAAGTCCTTTTTGACTTCATCAATCCACTTCATAGTATCCACTGGAGCTTTACTTCTGTTTTCGTAGAATTCCATTATCTGTTTTTAAGCCTATTTGAGTTCATTCGTTTAATATGGCCATAAAATTTTAACCTCGTTTTGTAATATCATTATGAATGTATATATATATATATATATATATATATATTTCGTTTTTACTTCTGAGTCTAAATCTTCACTTATGACTTGTGGACAAATAAAACATTATTATTATTATTATTATTCTTATTATTTATTATTATTTATTATTATTATTATTATTATTTTATTATTATTATTATTATTATTATTATTATTATTATTATTATTATTATTATTATTATAATTCGCAACTTTTCCGCGCTATTACAACTTCGAAATAAAAAAATGAGTTATTTTTCGGTCCACCCAATTGTGTTTACAGTATGTACATGAAAACCCAGTGAGGTGTTGGGTATCTTAGGTTGTAAAATTTCTGTGTGAATATTCAGAGTAGACTCACCATCTCCATAATGAGAATTTCCTTTGAAATAAGAGGTTTGTAATTTACCAATCATAAAGAGTGACCCAGAATACTTTAAAGGAACGAGTTGCATGCAATGAAAGGACTCGCTCTCTCTCCTTCTGTTGTCTCCTTTATAATATGAATGGTGCCCTAAGGCTTCCAACGCTTACTTTAACAGAGATTTTGATTTCCCAGTTCGCAAATGAAGACGCAGTTTCTAAAATGTATTCATCTTATCTCATTATGTATTTAACAGTTTTTCATTTCAAAAAGATCTCTCAATTAAAGTAGTGTTTCAAAATGTATAAAAAGGGATCAGTTGCAAGATTCTGACATTAAACAGAAAAAATGATGCTGATCAATTTATGTTTTTAATCAAAGAGATGTGAAGATAATGATGACGATGATAATAATTATAATGATAATAATAATGAATATAATAATCATAGTCATAATAATATGATAATAATAATGATAATAATAATGATATAATAATGATAATAATAATGATAATAATAATGATAATAATGATAATAATAATGATAATAATAATGATAATAATAATGATAATAATGATGATAATAATGATGATAATAATGATAATAATAATGATAATAATAATGATAATAATAATGATAATTATAATGATAATTATAATGATTAAAATAATGATAATAATGATGATAATAATGATGATAATAATGATGATAATAATGATGATAATAATGATGATAATAATGATAATAATGATGATAATAATGATGATAATAATGATGATAATAATGATGATAATAATGATGATAAATGATGATAATAATGATGATAATAATGATGATAATAATGATGATAATAATGATGATAATAATGATGATAATAATGATGATAATAATGATGATAATAATGATGATAATAATGATGATAATAATGATGATAATTAATGATGATAATAATGATGATAATAATGATGATAATAATGATGATAATAATGATGATAATA
Organism: Diploptera punctata; assembly: GCA_030220185.1. Lineage (NCBI taxonomy): Eukaryota > Metazoa > Arthropoda > Insecta > Blattodea > Blaberidae > Diploptera > Diploptera punctata. The sequence continues at coordinate 1,570,026 of JASPKZ010003450.1, read as the reverse complement.
ATGATGATAATAATGATGATAATAATGATGATAATAATGATGATGATAATGATGATAATAATGATGATAATAATGATGATAATAATGATGATAATAATGATGATATAATGATTGATAATAATGATGATAATAATGATGATATAATGATGATAATAATGATGATAATATGATGATAATATAATGATGATAATAATGATGATAATAATGATAATAATAATTATCATAATGATAATAATAATGACCATAATGATAATAATAATGATAATAATAATGATAAATATAATGAGTTAATAATAATAATAAATATAATGATAATAAAATAGTAACAATAATGATAAAAATAATAATGATAAATGATAATGATAACAATAATAATGATAATGATAATGTAACAATGATAATTATAACAATGATAATGATAACAATATAATGATAGCAATGATAACTGATAACAATGTAATGATAACAAGATATGATACAATGATAACGATAACAAATGATAATGAAACAATGATAAACGATAAACAATGAAACGATAACAATGATAACGATAACAATGATAACGATAACAATGATAACGATAACAATGATAACGATAACAATGATAACGATAACAATGATAACGATAACAATGATAACGATAACAATGATAACTGATAACAATGATAATGATAACAATGATAATGATGACAATGATAAAGATGACAATGATAATGATAACAATGATAATGATAACAATGATAATGATAACAATGATAATGATAACAATGATAATAATGATAACGATAACAATGATAATGATAACAATGATAATGATAACAATGATAATGATAACATGATAATGATAACAATGATAATTATAACAATGATAATTATACAATGATAATTATAACAATGATAATTATAACAATGATAATTATAACAATGATAATTATAACAATGATAATTATAACAATGATAATTATAACAATGATAATTATAACAATGATAATTATAACAATGATAATGATAACAATGATAATGATAACAATGATAATGATAACAATGATAATGATAACAATGATAATGATAACAATGATAATGATAACAATGATAATGATAACAATGATAATGATAACAATGATAATGATAACAATGATAATGATAACAATGATAATGATAACAATGATAATGATAACAATGATAATGATAACAATGATAATGAATAACAATGATAATGATAACAATGATAATGATAACAATGGATAATGATAACAATGATAATGATAACAATGATAATGATAACAATGATAATGATAACAATGATAATGATAACAATGATAATGATAACAATGATAATGATAACAATGATAATGATAACAATGATAATGATAACAATGATAATGATAACAATGATAATGATAACAATGATAATGATAACAATGATAATGATAACAATGATAATGATAACAATGATAATGATAACAATGATAATGATAACAATGATAATGATAACAATGATAATGATAACAATGATAATGATAACAATGATAATGATAACAATGATAATGATAACAATGATAATGATAACAATGATAATGATAACAATGATAATGATAACAATGATAATGATAACAATGATAATGATAACAATGATAATGATAACAATGATAATGATAACAATGATATGATAACAATGATAATGATAACAATGATAATGATAACAATGATAATGATAACAATGATAATGATAACAATGATAATGATAACAATGATAATGATAACAATGATAATGATAACAATGATAATGATAACAATGATAATGATAACAATGATAATGATAACAATGATCTTCTTCTTCCTTGCAAGTATTAGGCTAAGGCCTGTTACGATCCTATAGAAAATTTTCCCTCCGGGAAATTCTCGTATAAGACTTGAAAGCATAATAATAGTCCCTTCGATTGGTTGCTGGCCAAAGGAAGGCAAGACCAGTGATGGGGCTGCCATCTTATAGCCTCTGGTCAGGCTTTTCTGGAGAAGAAAAGAAAATAAAGGAAAGAAGAAATGGAAGAAAGGAAAGACTCCCTAGCCCTCGGATGCCCTAATAGCGTCGGGGTCGAAAAAAACAAGAGTTAACCAAGAGAGGTTAGATAGTAAAGTTAAAAGAGTGCAAAACCCAAGTAAGTGGAAGAAATGTTTTGCTCAGCTTGGGCACCTTGTGGTCGCCATCCACATATCCCCTAGATGAGGACCCCTGAGGGGTGATAACAATGATAATGATAACAATGATAATGATAACATGATAATGATAACAATGATAATGATAACAATGATAATGATAACAATGATAATGATAACAATGATAATGATAACAATGATAATGATAACAATGATAATGATAATAATAATTTATTTTTATATACAGATTTTTAATGTTTACGCATATTTCCGTACCTAAAATTTTATTTTCCTTCTCCACTCGTCTCTATCCATCCACTCCGTGGCCTCCGGTCCTCTTATTCTCATTCCTGTTCTTCTTGCATCCACGAGTTTCGAGGACTTCCTTTCCTTCTTCTTCCAGGTGGACACCATTCCAATGTATTTCTGGGTAATAATAATAATAATAATAATAATAATAATAATAATAATAATAATAATAATAAGAATAATAATAAGTCCACCGCTGTGGTCTCGAGATAACGTGCTGCCTTGTCACGTAGCGGGCCCGGGTTCGATTCCCGGTCAGGACAGGCTCCAGGGTAAGGTTTTTTCGGGGGTTTTCCTCACCTGTAAGACAAATATCAGAAAGCTTAGGACCCAACGGTCCCCGAAAATCATCCGGCCATCATCATCATCATCCTTATCATTATCATCCTTTTCATTATCATCCTTCACCGGTGTGAAAAGAAACGGGAAGCTACCACACCTATAATTCGCTAGTAAAGCTGCAAAGCATAGCATCAAAATGCTATAATTGCAGTGAAAGACCTGCCCTCGGGCAGAATTACTATGGATGGTTGGAATATTAATAATAATAATCATAATCATAATAATGATAATGGTAATATAATAATAATAATAATAATAATATTGTAATAATGATTTATTTAAGCTGGCAGAGGTAAGGCAATTATGACCTTATTTTTCACTCAGCTAGCAAATAATAAAATGGTACAAAATGTATGTATATAATATAATTATAAAATGTTATTTAAATATAGACAAAACAGTGCACATTGCTAATGGGTTTAATACGTATTAGGTTGCATTAATTGAACGTAGTACAAAAGTAAAAACAAATAAAGTAAGATAATCGTCCTAACACTAAATGCTCTACTGAGTAACACTAAGAAATTGAGACTGGAAGTAAACATCTGTAAAACTAAATATATGTTCACACATAAAAATACATTATTTAATGGAAATTAGAGAGTTAATGACAAATGAAGGAAATTTTGAAGAAATGGCTGAATTCAAATCCCTAGAAACAATAATTACAAATAGAAATGAGGTGCACAAAGAAATTAAACTTAGGCTCAATTCTAGAAATGCATGTTATTATGTATTACAGAGATTATTTTCCTACTAACTTCTTCAGGATGCAGATTCTAAATTCAAATCGTGAAAGATTGGCATGCTAGGAGTTATTGGTAAATCCAGGAAATTGGATAAACTTGGGTAAATTTCTGGACAAAACGCGGAAAATAAGGGCAACACTCATTCATGAATAAATATATGTTATCAAAATGCAATATCATTAATTCTTAATAATTATACATAACTTAATTAATGTATAATGCTATTGTGTTATTATTTAATTGTAATATTACTGTGTTTTCTTTATGTAATTGTAATGTTATTGTTTTTAGTGTATAATGCTATTGTGTTATTATTTAATTGTAATATTACTGTGTTTTCTTTATGTAATTGTAATGTTAATGTAATTGTAATGTTATTGTTTTTAGTGTATAATGCTATTGTGTTATTATTTAATTGTAATATTACTGTGTTTTCTTTATGTAATTGTAATGTTATTGTTTTTAGTGTATAATGCTATTGTGTTATTATTTAATTGTAATATTACTGTGTTTTCTTTATGTAATTGTAATGTTAATGTAATTGTAATGTTATTGTTTTTAGTGTATAATGCTATTGTGTTATTATTTAATTGTAATATTACTGTGTTTTCTTTATGTAATTGTAATGTAATATTACTGTGTTTTCTTTATGTAATTGTAATGTTATTGTTTTTAGTGTATAATGCTATTGTGTTATTATTTAATTGTAATATTATTGGGTTTTCTTTATGTAATTGTAATGTTATTGTTTTTAGTGTATAATGCTATTGTGTTATTATTTAATTGTAATATTACTGTTTTATTTATGTAATTGTAATGTTATTGTTTTTAGTGTATAATGCTATTGTGTCATTATTTAATTGTAATATTACTGTGTTTTCTTTATGTAATTGTAATGTTATTGTTTTTAGTGTATAATGCTATTGTGTTATTATTTAATTGTAATATTACTGTTTTCTTTATGTAATTGTAATGTTAATGTTTTTAGTGTATAATGCTATTGTGTTATTATTTAATTGTAATATTACTGTGTTTTCTTTATGTAATTGTAATGTTATTGTTTTTAGTGTATAATGCTATTGTGTTATTATTTAATTGTAATATTATTGCGTTTTCTTTATGTAATTGTAATGTTATTGTTTTTAGTGTATAATGCTATTGTGTTATTATTTAAATTGTAATGTTATTGTTTTTAGTGTATAATGCTATTGTGTTATTATTAATTGTAATATTACTGTTTTCTTTATGTAATTGTAATGTTATTGTTTTTAGTGTATAATGTTATTGTGTTATTATTTAATTGTAATATTATTGCGTTTTCTTTATGTAATTGTAATGTTATTGTTTTTAGTGTATAATGCTATTGTGTTATTATTTAATTGTAATATTACTGTGTTTTCTTTATGTAATTGTAATGTTAATGTAATTGTAATGTTATTGTTTTTAGTGTATAATGCTATTGTGTTATTATTTAATTGTAATATTACTGTGTTTTCTTTATGTAATTGTAATGTAATATTACTGTGTTTTCTTTATGTAATTGTAATGTTATTGTTTTTAGTGTATAATGCTATTGTGTTATTATTTAATTGTAATATTATTGTGTTTTCTTTATGTAATTGTAATGTTATTGTTTTTAGTGTATAATGCTATTGTGTTATTTAATTGTAATATTACTGTGTTTTCTTTATGTAATTGTAATGTTATTGTTTTTAGTGTATAATGCTATTGTGTTATTATTTAATTGTAATATTATTGCGTTTTCTTTATGTAATTGTAATGTTATTGCTTTTTTTTGTTGTTTTTATACGGCTTACTGCCCGTACGACCCATATTTGTAAATAATATTGTAAATATCTTACTTTTTGTGTAATAAAGTCCTACTACTACTACTACTAACTTCTCTAAAAAAAAGTTAAACTGAAAATACGTAAAACTGTTATTCTCGCAGTTATATTATATGGATACGAAACATGGACTCTTATTTTAAGAGAGGAGAAAATATTACGAGTATTTAAGAATAAAGTTTTTAGAAAAATGTTTGTACCAAAGAGAGATGAACAGACAGGTGAATTGATAAAAGAACATAGCAGTGAACCACATGATCATTATAGGAAACCAGATATAATAAGGTCAGTTAAGTCTCGTAGACTTCCATGGGCTATGTGGCACGAATGAGAGATGAATGAAGGGCTTGCGTAGATCAAGGATGAGATGAGGTAGTAAAATAATTATTAACCTTGATTTGATGGAGAATGGAATATAAAGGGCATGATTAGAAATCATTAGCTCAGGATATGGATGTATGGAGATCGTTTAGTTTGCTTAGCTCTGGATTGTATGTAACTAATTCATTGTACTAGCGTTCGCCTATTGGTCAAAATTCGATCATAAATAACACGTCGCCGCACTTAATATCCCACTTTATATTATACATTGTTAGTTTTAAATTTTATTTTATTTGACATTCTACTGTATGTTTTATCATACACTATTATATATTATTGAATTTAAAAATGGTTCTTTAGAAGGCCTTCTCTGAATGGGAAGTGGGTTAGTAAACAGCTTAATTTTATTCGTTAAATAATCCTAACAAATGCCACTCTTGATTTCCAAATCCTCTAGATAAATTGTAAATCACTCGTGGCATTACTTATGACTGTTTCACTTATGCCCCAAATGGGAGTCAATGATCAATCACGTTTCAATGATTTTTTATTTACAACCAATCACAGTCTTTTTTCACCTCGATTTTATCACTTTCACTTTATTACTTTAAAATCAAGCTCCTCCTTTTTAACATTCTGAAAAGGTCATAGCAGTATATTCCAGCAACTAAATGTGGCTACCAGATTGTATACATAGTGCATGAATGTAGCAGATAGTGCTTGTGGGATATTATATAAAAACATTTGCAGCAATTGATTATACCACAAAAAAAACCAATGTGAGCACTTTCTTAAACGTATTATTTCCAGGAATTTACGTTCCAGAAAAATATAATTCACATATTTACATCATAGGACATCAGAAATTAATTAATAACATATGTTGCTTATACATTTCTCCACTAGGGTGCATTCTTACAATATTGCTATCCTTTGGCAATAAATAATATGATCTGGTTGCTGTGATTAACAAAGCATAACAATCGTTTCTTGTTTTCAAACATCGCCGTTTACGTATATTTTAAAATAACTATAGTTAAATAATGATTTGTGAGTAAACAGCTTAATTTTATTCGTTAAATAGTCCTAACAAATGCCACTCTTGATTTCCAAATTTTCTAGATAAATTCACTCCTCACTTCGCGACTCGTGAATTTACCGATAATTTGGAAATCACTCGTGGCATTACTTATGACTATTTAACTCATGCCACAAATGCTAGTCAATGACCAATCACTTTTCAATGAATGTTGTTTTACAACCAATGACGGTCGTGTTTCACCTCGCTCTTTATCGATTTCTCTTTATCAGCTTCTACTTTTGTGATAAAGAAAGCTCCTCCTTTTTAATGTTCTGAACAGGTCAAAGCATTATTTTTCTCCAACAAATACATTGAATATAGCAAATAATGAAAAGATTCCTTGATTTTACCCAGTTGTTTACTAAAAAATAAATGAATGAAGATTATGATATATAGTTTGATGTGTTTTATTATTTCTCCACTTGGGTGCACTCTTACAATATTGCGATCTTATTTGGCAATAAATAATATGATCAAGCAGCAGTGAATGAACATAACCTCACATTTCTTATTTATTTTCAAACATCGCCGTTTACATGCAATATATAAATATTTTAAAATAACTATAGTTAAACAATGATTTGTGAGTAAACAGCTTAATTTTATTCGTTAAATAGTCCTAACAAATGCCACTCTTGATTTCCAAATTCTCTAGATAAATTCACTCCTCACTTCGTGAGTCGTGAATTTATCGATAATTTGGAAATCACTCGTGGCATTACTTATGATAATTTAGTCCAAGGTATCTACTATATTTGAATCCAGCAGTTGTGTTATATTTAGGTACATACTTGTTTTATTTCTCGTCATGGTAAACACCATGTATTCTTGTTAACTGTGCAGCTAATGTCAGAACACGATTGAATGATACTCATCAGATAAACGCTGTAATTTCGAGGCTGCATACAAAGCTGTGATTCATAATTTTCCAGCATATTTTATCCTATAATAGAACTAACTTTGTGCAGCGCTGCACGCTTTGTACAATTGGGATGCGGGCAGAAAAATACTTCATTAATTACAATGAACTTTCTACGTTAAAAGTCATGTTACATAGAACATCATAGAGTTTGCTCGCTTCTGCAATAGTAATTATTCCCAGCTTTGATGTCTAATTGTGCCAACATTGATACAATACTTTATTTTTTAAAGTATTTCATACCTTTGAGAGCTGTAATTCATCCTCACAAAGCTTGCTAATTGAATTTTGCAAATTCGCGTTCTTTTCGTTGCAACAATCTATTAGCGTTTTATGAAAATTAAAGGGGAAAATTGCAACCTAATTTTGTTTTAAAAATAAACTGCTTTAGGTTAGATCTAATACCTATAATAAAAAAGAGAAATTTATGTGAAATTACAGTAATGAGCAATCTCTTTGTGAACGATGGAAAATACTTCAAAATAAAAATAGTATGTTTATATAAAGGTGTATTTATTGGTTACTAGCTAATACCCGGTGTTCGCGGCTACTCCTAAATAAATTTTAATGTGTTTTTATCACCAGCCGTGCGCTGTGATGCTTGCCCGGGAATCTGCTTATCCCGATCTTCTTGGCATCACTGAAAGACAAAAATAGTTATTGTGAGTTATCATAAGTAATGCCACGAGTGATTTCCAAATTATCGATAAATTCACGACTCACGAAGTGAGGAGTGAATTTATCTAGAGAATTTGGAAATCAAGAGTGGCATTTGTTAGGACTATTTAACGAATAAAATTAAGCTGTTTACTCACAAATCATTATTTAACTATAGTTATTTTAAAATATTTATATATTTAATGTAAACGGCGATGTTTGAAAACAAATGAGAAACGATAGGTACGCTTCTACTGCTTCATTTGTTTATCACTGCAACCAGATCATACTATTTATTGTCAAAGGAACGCAATATTGTAAGGAGGAGCTTTCTTTAATATGGTAATCATAACACTGATAAATATTTGGTGAAACACGATTCTGATTGGTTGTAAAACAGAAATCATTGAAACGTGATTGGTCATTGACTCCCATTTGGGGCATGAGTTAAATAGTCCGTAAAAGATAAACATATGCTGTCGGGGACTTTTTGTAGAGTTTTTTGAGATATTCAATTCTTTCTATATTAATTTGGTGTATTTGGTATGGTTTAGGCAGCGTAAGCAATTTAAACATCAAAATAGGGACTTTATTTCACGTTTTTCACTGCAGAGGTTGATGTTTAGGTTTGTACAAGCACGAAGAGCCATAAGAAATGTTGAATGGAGTACTGTGGAGTAGGACCATGTCAAACCACACGAAGAAGAGGATTTTGAAGTGTGTTGTGGAAAGCATAATGACTTATGGTACTGAGGGATGGACTTTGGTAGAGGGACAAAAAACTAAGATCTTGGCAGTGGAGATGGATGGAATAAGACGCAGTGCCAGGGTGTCCAGGTTGGAAAGAAGAAGAAATGAAGAAGTGAGGCAGATGATGGATATGGACGAGACAGTGGTGGAAAGGATCGAAAGACGAGCTCTTCAGTGGTATGGCCATGTCAGGAGAATGGAGGATGATAGGTGGCCCAAAACTCTTTTGCAATGGTCACCTTCTGGTAGAAGGAAACGGGGCAGGCCAAGAACAACTTGGAGAGGAGAGATCCGTAGATTGATGAACGACCGAGGTCTGGAGGAGGATGAATGGCGTGATCGGCAAGAATGGCGAATGGGAATACAGGGTAACCGCTGAAAACTGGAGAGGCCCTCAAAAGTAAAAAGTAAGTAAGGGGGTTGAGTATTACAACTCTTTTATATCCTATGTTCATCCCCTGAATCCCCTGAACATTTTTCAAGAAGCCCGTGTCAATCGGATGAACGGTATGGCAGAGAACGCTTGCCCGGGAATCTACTTATCGCGATCTTCTTGGCATCAGTGAAAGACAAAAATTGTTGTCGTGAGTTATCCGTAAAATATAAACATGTGCTGTCGCTGACATTTTTGTAGAGTTTTTCGAGATATTGAATTCTGTGTACATTAATATGGTGTATTTGTTATGGTTTAGGCAGCGTAAGCCATTTAAGCGTCAAAATAGGGACTTCATTTCACGTATATCACGTGATTTTTAGGGGTGAAGGCGTTGAATGTCACAACTCTCTCACAGCATATGTTCATCCCGGGAATCTCCTGAACATTTTGCAAAAAAACCATCACAATCGGATCAACGGTATGGCCGCGCATAAAGTACGAACAAACAAACAAACATTCATTTTTATATACTACATATTTCATATAACTAGAAAATAATCTCCGCAAAATGTAAGTAAATTAATCAGAAATACGAATTTACGGTCAAATTTTGTTGGTTTATTAAACATACATAGGCTTATGTATACTGAAATAAACAAGTTTTAATAGTATTAAAACGCGAGGAAGACAACCGACCTGTAAAAAGAGCTAACCAACGGACGGGAGAAGAACAAGAGGAACACCTGCCAAGAGATTAATAGACAATAAATGCACATCCAATACGTCTTCCTGCGAGGAGTGATTTTGGAAATAAACAGGATGAAAATCCTACAAATTATGATTAAGAAGAAAGAAGTAGAAAAATTCGAGGTTAATAAGTGGTTTTTCCAGAAGCGAGGATATGTTTATAAGCCGCGCGATAGCGAATTGTTTAAATTCCGAGATTCTGTAAAACACTTCACAAAAACGTGCGTTGTACATAATTTTTTTCCGCGATGGTGTTTTCGAAATAGTAAATAATAGTAAAGCAATAACATCTTTTTTAGAAATATTTGCGTTCATTATAAACAATTGACTAACGTTAACAGTGTGGGCAATGTTTATTAGTTGAAACAACAGGAGGCCTTGAGAACAATTATTGATAACATGGCCGCAAGTACGTATTTATTGTTTTATATTGTTTCAAATAAAGTTCAGTTCATTTAAAATGCAGTGATTTGTTTCGTATAATGTATATTTACACTAGCTTTTGGATATTTTCTGTATATACATTGTACATAGTATACATAGAGGGCAGTAGTTTTACTTCCCGCACGTGGGTGTAAATGTAATATTACAGTATAGTTATTTAGGTTGGCAACCCCGAAATGTAGGAAGTTGAACATTCAATAATGGTCGCCATTGCTGTAAGCACAACAAAACGCACTATATCGCAAAAAATATTTTTTTCCAAGTGCTCCCTTTCTTCTAGCTAAACCAGACTCGCACCGTCCTAAGCAAGCGCGGAAGAAATTGTTGACAGAGTTTCCGTCTTTCCCGGTACATAATTTAGTTTTGTATTTATTAATATTATCTACTGTTATAACAATCAGTGACGCCTTGGCTCGTAGTTGCTAGGTAACAAACCTATACTTTATGTTCTAACAAAACACGCTATCAAAACATAAAATACAGGTCGAACTAACTAACTCACTGCCTCTATCGAACACATAGCTTCATGACCCCGCGGATATAAGCTTTCCACACATCCCTATTCTGAGCTAATGTTTTCTAATCATCCCTAGTATAATCTACTTCACTCAAATCAATGATAATGTTATTCTCCCACTTCATTCTTGGGCTACTAACTGGGCGTTTTCCTTGTGATTTTCCTACAAGAAACTTCCATGCACCTTTTTCATTCCTCATTGATGCCCATGTCCTGGCCATTGCAGTTTACGAGACGTAACTGTTCTCATTATATCTGGCTTCCTATAAAGATCATGTAGCTAATCGTTATGTAGTCTTCTCCATTCACCTGTCTGTTCATGTCTCGTTGGTCCAGAAATGTTCTTAAGTACTTTATTCTCATACATTCGCACTCTCCTTTCCCCCCTAAAGTCAATGTTTCGCATCCATATAATATAACTGGGAGAATAATAGTTTTATATATTTTCAGTTTAACGTGTTTTGAGAGAAGTTGGGACAAGAGTCTCTGCAATACATAATAGCACGCATTTCCAGAATTGAGCCTATGTTTAATTTATTTGTGCTTCTCATTCCTATTTGTGATTATTGTTCCTACGTGTTTGAATTCAGGCACTTCTCCAAAATTTCCCTCATTTGTCATTAACTGTCCATTTCCATTACATAATGCATGTCTATGTGTGAACATACATTTAATTTTATTTGTTTACTTCCAGTCCCAATTTCTTAGTGTTACTCAATACAGTGTGCGTGTTGGCCTTTAGTATATACAGCACGTGTTTGTATATTCGTCTTCTTCTTCTGCTTCTTCTTCTTTTTCTTCATCACGGTTTAGGCTTATTAGTAGCCTGTTCCGGCTCCAAATTGCTGCTGTTTCCATCTTTTCTTTGGTCTTCCCAAACTACTTCTTCCTCGTGGTGGATAGCTGTATGCTGCTTTTGGTATTCTATTCTCAGTCATCCTTGCCAAGTGTTCTTTCCAGTTTGTTCTGCATTTCACTATTGTTGTGTTTAATTCCTCTACTTTTAGTTGTTGTCTTATTTCTGTGTTATGTTTTTTGTCTGTTCTTTCATATCCTGCTATTGGTGTGAGGAATCTCATTTCAGCAGCTTGTATTCTGGCAGATTGTTGTGTTGTCACTGTCCATGTTTCGGAACCATAAGTAATAATAGGCACTGCCATTGCCTTGTATAATTTCATTGTAGAGTCTTTCCTGGCTTTATTTTTCAAAGTTCTTTTTAGTGTTCCTGTTATATAATTAAACTTATTTAGTTTGTTATTTATATCTGTTTCCGCTGTGCATGATATTTCGCAACCTAGGAAGTTATACCTTACCACTTGTTCTATTGGTTTATTTTCTAATATTATCTTTGTCGGAACTGGATGAGCGCCCTTGAAGACCATTGTTTTTGATTTTGTATAAATTATTAATGTAAAGAAAACAACTAATTACATAGACTATATTGATGCCAGACTTACTTACTTACTCACTGGCACTATCGAACCCGTAGGTTCACGGCCGCGCGGACATAAGCTCTCCATACATCCCTATCCTGAGCTAATCATTTCCAATCATTCCCTGTGTAATCTACTTCCCTCAAATCATAGTTAATGTTATTCTCCCACCTCATTCTTGATCTACCAACTGGAAGTTTTCCCTCTGGTTTTCCTACAAGAAGCTTCCATGCAAGTCTTTCATTCCCCATACGTGCAACATGTCCTGCCCATCGCAGTCTACGAGACTTAACTGTTCTTTTTATACCTGGCTTCCTATAAAGACTATGTAGTTCATTGTTATGTAGTCTTCTCCATTCACCTGTCTGTTCATCTCTCTTTGGTCCAAAAATGTTCCTAAGAACTTTATTCTCAAATACTTGTTATCTCCTTTCCTCTCTTAAAGTAAGAGTCCATGTTTCACACCCATATAATATAACTGGTAGAATAATAGTTTTATATATTTTCAGTTTAACGTTTTTTGAAAGGAGTTGGGACATCATTGATGCAAGACTAAGAATTCTTAATTTTATAAAAAAAAGTAGTTTGCAGTGAGTTCTGTTGCTATTTTCACTAATTATTCTAATGACTTTTACATGCATGTGTACTTATATCCGAATACATTTCCCAGGTTGACATATATACACCTTGTACATAGGCCGAAGTCCTCGCAAAACACTAAGCTCTTACCAATAAGCATTGCTTATGTTGACATCGTGATATTATCTGGTAGCCAGGGATTTTAAAACGGCTCCAGCTATTTCCCTTGTGACTTTATTAATATTCCGTAGAGAACAGTATCCAGGAGGCACTGGATATAAAACTTTATACTCTTAAAGAGAGAGACCTTCTCATTGTGAACTGTGTGTGGCAGACTGAGATAAGAAACCTCTGCTAGCGACATCTCTAACTGAAGTTTACGACCAACTTATTTACATTTGTTTGCAGCTGTAGAAAATGTAAATTGAGTGAAATATTATTTTCATATTTTCACTTTTATTACGCGAAATGTGTTGTATATTTCTGTAGCAAAAAAAAAAAGTAAAAAGGTATGCTAAAATGTGCGTCAATATTCGCCTCATCTAGATGGTATACGAACAGTTAGTCCACAAACATTTTGTTTCGTTGTAAAAGCACTTTTTCATCCCTCTGTTCAAATATTTTTATGGAATAACATAACTGCTCTCGTGAGCATCCCCTTCTACTACAAATTAAACGTACCGCATTACCAACTGTATAAAATAATACAGGGTGTCTGAAAATAAAGTCCGCCACGTATACCAGTGATACTATTAAAGATTTTGAAAAGCTATTTGATGTAAGCCCTCCATGACGGCGACCTTTACCCGTAGAGCATCAAACATTTTCAAAAAATCCTGTAGGATTAAATATAAATATTGATAAAGTATATGGTCACACATAAAAATAAGTTATATGATGGAAATGGACAACTAATGACAAATGAGGAAAATTTTGAAGAAGTGGCTGAATTCAAATACCTAGGAACAATAATCACAAATTATATATTTATTAAACACAATGTGTACACTAATATTATATACATGGTTTTACCATTTTGCTATTAATTCGTGAATTGTTTTGTATCTGTTTTCGCACTTCACTAAGTGATACTTTGGGCACGGTTTGCTACAGTGTTTATAGATGCAGGCCTCCTCGGGTTCATGGTAACTTTGTTTATGACATATTTTCCCGTGGAAGCCGTGAGCGGCGAGGTGTGTGTATAAGTGGCGAAGTCGAAAATTTGGTCATTTCCATTCGTCTGTGTTTAACGCTTCCGTTTCCATGATTTCGTTCGGAATCTCTCTGGCTTTTCTCTGTCTTTCCTCGATTGCTGTTTTGTATGCCTGCGTTTCTGGTAGATCGAAGTGTTTTCGGATGTCTTCTATGAAGTAAGACTCCTTTGCTATTATGTAGGCATAGCTATGTCTTGTGAATTTTGAAATTAATAATCACAAATAGGAATGAGATGCACAAAGAAATTAAACATAGGCTCAATTCTGGAAATGCATGCTATTATGCATTGCAGAGACTCTTGAAGTCCCAACTCCTTTCAATAAAAGTTAGACTGAAAAAATATAAAACTGTTATTCTACCAGTTATATTATATGGATGCGAAACATGGACTTTCACTTTAAGGGAGGAAAATATATTACGAGTATTTGAGAATAAAGTACTTAGGAAAATTTTTGGAGCAAAGAGAGATGAACAGACAGGTGAATGGAGAAGACTACTTAACAGTGAACTACATGGTCTCTATAGGAGACCAGATATAATAAGAAGAGTTAAGTCTTGTAGACTGCGATGGGCAGGGCATGTGGCACGAATGGGGATTGAAAGACGTGCATGGAAGCTACTTGTAGGAAAACCAGAGGGAAAACGCCCAGTTGGTAGACCAAGAATGAGGTGGGAGAATAACATTAACTATGATTTGAAGGAAGTAGATTATATACAGGGAATGATTGGAACACATTAGCTCAGGATAGGGATGCATGGAGAGCTAATGTCCGCGCGGCAAAGAACCTATGGATTCGATAGTGCCAGCGAGTTATTATTATTATTATTATTATTATTATTGTTATTGTTATTATTATTGTTATTATTATTATTGTTATTATTATTGTTATTATTATTGTTATTATTATTGTTATTATTATTATTATTATTAGGCCTATTATTAAAAAAGTATGTCGATGGAAATGGATTTCTGGGGGAGAGCAGCAAGATGTTCAAAATTAGACAAAATAAGAAATACTGCCATAAGAGAAAAAATGAATATCGATTATTCAATAGTAGATTATATACGGTATAAGCAATTAAATTGGTATGGGCACGTACGACGAATGCAAGAAGAAGGATTATCCAGGAAAACATTGGAATGGTGTCCACCTGGAAGAAGGAGGAGAGGAAGACCTCGAAACTCGTGGATGCAGGAAATAAAAACTGGAATGAGAGCAAGAGGACTGGAGGACATGGATTGGATGGAGAGAGACGAGTGAAGAAGAAAAATAAAACTTTAGCCACAGAAAGATGTGTAAACATTAAATTTCTGTATATGAATACATAAAATAATAATAATAATAATTATTATTATTATTATTATTATTATTATTATTATTATTATTATTATTATTATTATTATTATTATTATTATTATTATTATTATTATTATTATTATTATTATTATTATTATTATTATTATTATTATTATTATTATTATTATTGATAAAATTATTCATTTTTTTTGTAACTAGGTAAAAGGTGTAAACATAATTAATTAATATTTTTATTGAATCAGTTAGTAATAAGATATTACCTTTCGAAGTGAGTTAAAGGTAATAAATGAGCATACTTAGGGTAAAGGAGACATCAATAAGAAGTTGTGATAAGGATCTATTCACCTTTCGCCGTCAGAGGAGAAGGAACTATCGGAAAACTGATTAATCTACTCGGGAGTGACGAAGATGGAACGATTAGCTTAAAACAATTTCAATACCGAACTCAAATGCCTCCACACTCACCCTCCAATTTGTGTAAAATACCGTTCACTGTAGTCGTAGGTCAGGTATGTCACACTTGTCCAATAAATACATATCAGGTAGCCTATATAATCATTTTAATAAGTTGGTAAGAGGCACTCGAAAGAGCATTAAGTTATAAGTTTATGAGTTGGTTCAGTGATCCTGTCCATATTCTGCATTGTTTGTAATGGTATCGCTCACACTTTTGGTCGCATATCTTGCATTCACACGAATCACTCGGTTGGTGGAATTTTGTATTTTTGCACATTTTCTGATGATATCCGTGTGTTGCTAAACCTATGATTCTGTGCCTTTGTGGTTGGTCACTTCCAGTCCACTCTCTGTTTACCATGGCATCTGAGGCGTAGAAATCTTCGTCGATCTCTTTTTCTCTCTGTTTCTTTTTTTCGATGACTTTCTTATATGGCTCCGTTGCTGGCAGTAGTATCCTTTGCCTCAGGTCCTCTAGGAAGAAGGTTTCTCTGGCTAGCATATAGGCCATTCTATTTGGTGTGTATTTACTTGCACCTAATGCCTTTTTGATGAATCTTGGTTTTACTTTTTCTAACCTCTCCAAATCGCTGGTCGATAGTTTCTCCCATATCAGTTCTATCCCGTAGGTGACGATCGGGGTGATCACTGATGCGAATAATTTCATGGCTGTGACTAATTTTAACATGTGATGTCTTTGATACTGCACATAGCTCTTATAGCTGCTGCTGCTCTCTCCTGCACATGTGCGCTGAAAGACTTTGTTGTTGGCTGCAGTGTTATGCCTAAATATCTGAATTTGTTGACTATTCTTATCGGTATATATAATCATGTTTCTTCTATCTTCGGGTTTTTACAGCTGCTGACGTCTTCCCGTGCCAAACCTCCAAAGCCTACGATCTTGGGCATCTTCAATGTCTAGCCCTCTTGCTTGCATTACTGTCTTCATGCTTTCCTTCCATGTTAACTTTGGTCTCCCTTTTTTCTTCTTTCTGGTTAGTTGCCATTGATACAGTAGTTTCGGCCATCGCTCATCTTCCATTCCTGAAATATGTTTAATAATTTTAATTCCTTCTCCTCAATTCTTTCAATTATGCTTTCTTCTGCTTCCATTATGTTTCTAATTCCCTTATTTGTGACATGTTTTAATTTTGACTTTCTGGCACTTCTGCGTAAATAATCCATTTCTAGAGCTATTAGTCTATTCTTGTAGTACTTATTGATTGTCCATACCTCACTTCCATACATTGCAACACATTCCACCAAAGTTTTACAAAAATGTATTTCTTTGTGTCTTTCCAAAAATGCTTATCCCACCATATGGAATTTAACAATGATATTATTTTACTACTCAATTCAATTCTATGTTTTATGTTCCCTTTGCCTATACCTTCAATGCAATCCATAATTATTCCTAAATGTGTAGTTTGTTTCACTAGCTTTATTTGAATTTCTTCTTCCAGTATTAAATAGGTCTATAATAATAATAATAATAATAATAATAATAATAATAATAATAATAATAATAACGCTGGAGGGAAAATTTTCTATAGGATCGTAACAGGCCTTGGCCTAATACTTGGAAGGAAGAAGAAGATAATAATAATTGTTATATACAGATTTTCAATGTTTACACATTTTTCTGTGCCTAAAGTTTTAGTTTTTTCTCGACACGTCTCTATCCATCCACCCCATGTCCTCCAGTCCTCTTGTTCTCATTCCACTTCTTACTTCTTGCATCCACGAGTTTCGAGGTCTTCCTTTCTTTTGTTCCAGATGGACACAGTTCCAATGTTTTTTTTTTTCTGGGTAACCTTTCTTCTTGCATTTATCGCACAAGCCCGTACCAATTTAATCGCTTGTATCTTATATAATCTACTATAGAATATCTAATATTCATTTTTTCTTGTATGACAGCATTTCTATTTTTTTTTCTAATTTTGAACATCTTGCTGCTCTCCTTGTGAAATCCATTTCCATCGACATAAGTTTTTGTTCATAAGTTTTTGTTGAATTTCCAAACTTCAGCTCCATATGTGACAGTACTTCTCACTATTGAATTATATATTTGTAACTTATTTTTTCTGGTAATGTGTCTGTTCCATAAGACTCCATTCATCATTGCTGTTATTGCTCTACCTATATTTATTCTGTTCTTAACATCATTTTTTTTCATTATCCTCTTTATACACTTTTACTCCCAGATACTCAAATCCTTCACATCTTCTAAATAATAATAATAATATAATAAATATCGCCCGCAGTGGAGTAGTGGTTATGCTCTTTGTCTCCGGTTCCGCGGGTCTCGGGTTCAAACACAGCCGGGATCGATAATTTTTGTTCAGGATGAAAAAATCCAAGGAGCAAGTCCTCCGGGAGGGACTGTAAGCCGTGGGTCCCGAATCTCAAGATTTTCAGGCTAGTAAAAGATCCTTAAGCCCGAATAAAAAAGGCCTCTAAACAAAATTTATCGAATTTTCCCGTCCTAGTAATACCTTCGTTTCCTAGATGTCAGTATGAGACGGAACGCTGTCCACGGGCCATTTAATGACGTCTATCTGAAAACAAGTGTAACTAAATTAGTATGGTTTATTATCTTCCCTGTAGGGGAAGAGCAAATAAGTCTCGTTGAGAGAAACAAGAGCTTACAATAATCTCTATCTATCTTCGGGTTTTTACAGCTGCTGCCGTCTTCCCGTGCCAAACCTCCAAAGCCTACGGTCTTGGGCATCTTCGATGCTTAGCCCTCTAGCTTGCATTACTGTCTTCATGTTTTCCTTCCATGTTAACCTTGGTTTTCCTCTTTTCTTCTTTCTGTTCGGATGCCATTCATATAGTTGCTTCGGCCATCGCTCATCTTCCATTCTTAAAACATGTCCTAACCACTTTAATTCCTTCTCCTCAATTCTTTCAATTATGCTTTCTTCTGCTTCCATTATGTTTCTAATTTCCTTATTTGTGACATGTTCTAATTTAGACTTTCTGGCACTTCTTCGTAAATAATCCATTTCTAGAGCTATTAGTCTATTCTTGTAGTACTTATTGATTGTCCATACCTCACTTCCGTACATTGCAACAGATTCCACCAATGTTTTACCAATATATTTTTTTGTGTCTTTCCAAATATGTTTATCCCACCATCTGGAATTTAACAATGATATTATTTTGCTACTCAATTCAATTCTATGTTTTATGTTCTCTTTGCCTATACCTTCGACATTATCCATAATCATTCCCAAATATTTAGTTTGTTAATAATAATAATAATAATAATAATAATAATAATAGTAATAATATCTATAATGTTAAAAGATTCCGGGCTATGTGGCCGTGGTCTGTAACTTGTGTTTCTTCCAGACGTTTCCTCTTCAACTGCGGAGGGCATCTTCAGTGGTGAGTGCTTCTACGTTTACAGTCGAGTCTACGACAAGGTAACACCACCTAGAAGCACTCACCACTGAAGATGCCCTCCGTATTTGAGGGAGAAACGTCTGGAAGTAACACCAGTTACAGACCACGGCCACATAGCCTGGAATCATTTAACATTATAATTACCGGCCGTGAAAGCCTGCATATCACAATAATAATAACTTCTCTCAAAAAACGTTAAACTGAAAATATATAAAACTGTTATTCTCCCAGTTATAATATATGGATGCGAAACATGGAATTTTACTTTAAGGAACGAGAAAATATTACGAGTATTTGAGAATAAACTTCTTAGGAATTTTTTTGTACCAAAGAGAGAAGAAATAACAGGAATAGGGAGAAAATTACACAACAGTGAGCTACATGGGGTCTTTATGGGAAACCAGATATAAGAAGAAGAGTGAACTCTTGTAGACTGCTGTGGACAGGACATGTGACACGAATGGAGAATGAAAGAGGTTCATGGAAGCTTCTTGTAGGAAAACCAGAGGTAAAGATCCCAGCAGGTACGAAAATAATGAGGTGGGAGAATAACATTGACGATGATGTCATAGAAGTTGATCATACAGGAGATATTAGGAAAACATTAGCTCAGGATAGGGATGTATGAAGAGCTTATGTACATGCGATCATTAACCTGTGTGTTCGATAGTGCCAGTGAGTTAGAGAACAATAAATAATAGTTTAAAAAGCTAAAACAACACGCTTTATTAGAAAACCGAACTAACAAATGAAAAATAATTTTAATTTCCAACACGCTTGGCATAAAATTAATGTAGTCAACAAAAAAATCATCTCCAACACATCTAGAATAAAATTAGAGTTATCTACAAAAAAAATAATTTTACAATCAAAAGCGTGGGGTGCTCTATATCAATTAATATATTTGATAATAAACAGATATTGGTAAAAGTAAAGTCTCTAAAAAGAAAACGTAAAAATCATAAAAAGCACCTCACGCTTTTGATGGTAAAATTATTTTTTTGTAGATAACTCTAGTTTTATTCTAGATGTGTCGGAGATGAATTTTTTGTTGACCACTTTAATTTAATGCCAAGCGTGTTGGAAATTGAAATTATTTTTCATTTTTTAGTTCGGTTTTCTAATAAAGCGTGTTCCTTTAGTTTTTTAAAACTATTATTTATTTTAGTTTAGTTTAATTGATTGTCATAAACCGGGATCCCATTAAAATTTAATTGCTTACGAGATATCCCAAGCATGTTGGAAATTTAAATTATTTTTCATTTTTTAGTTCGGTTTTCTAACAAAGCGCGTTGTTTTAGTTTTTTAAAACTATTATTTATTTTTTGTTTAGTTTAATTGATTATCATAAACCGGGATCCCATTAAAATTTAATTGCTTACGACATGTTTAGTGTCTACGAAGGAATATAATTTATTTTTTAAAATTATTTTTATCTAACATTATTATAATATTTTTGAATATTTTAATATAGATAAACATATACAGTTAATCGTACCCTTCTCTTTTTTTGGCTAAATTACAATCTGGTAAGTTTACAAAATTGTCATTGATACGTTTACAGAATAAGATAAATATGTAAATATCTTTAAATTCGATACTATTGTAGTATGAGCTAAAAGTAATATACTTCTAAAATAATCCTCCGTGATGATTTGAACCAGCGACCTATGGATTGCTGAAATTATATACCACTACACTCCACCGCTCTAGCAGCTAAGCTACCAGAGGTATAATATTAATTTCTTAACACGATGGACTAAAAAGTCGATACGTCTGCAACCTATTATACCGGTCTTTATTTTTTTGATGTCCTGATGATCCTGGCCAGGATCATAGAAAACAAATTATGAAATTATTGTATTGTCATTGGCCCTTTACAAGTATACAAATATTCAATTCCATCCAATGTTTATAAGTGGGTGAAAATCGTGTTGAAAGATTCCGTTACATAGATACACAGATACAAGTCAATCTTATATAAAGCGTGTAAAAATGCGTTAATCGCAGCCTTACTGAAACCTCCAGCACTTTGCATGTTTGTAGAGTGGTGATAATGGAGACACAGTTGAGGACGTCGCTTTAAAATCCAGGATAAAACTCATTACCTGCAGTTCTCTTTGTTTTAGTAAGCTAATGGGCCAGTTTGAAGAGCTCGCCAGGATCATGCGCCAGGATTAAAAGTTCTGTCTTGTTCAACGGCAGAAAAGCGATATTTGTCACACTGTTAAGTTCATTTTTCTGCTTGTCGCTGAACGTTAATTTAAATCTTTTCATCTTCACATCCATTTTAATCGATCCTCAACTGGTAAATTGCGCCAACACTTTCCCAAAGTGCTCTTTCCGAACAGAGAAGAACATTACACTATCAACAGTCAATATAATATTTCGCCTCATTTCCTTGTCCTCTCTGATGCCAACATCTGCAAATCCACCCAATAATAATAATCATCATCATCATCCGGTTCATGGCAGCTGCCGCCGTCTTCCGGAAACCAAACACCATTCCTCTCTATCCATCCATTGATCTTCCTCCATTCCTCCCTATCCATCCATTGATCTTCCTCCATTCCTCTGATATTCATAGCTGCTTGTACCCCTTCTATCCAAGTTTTCTTCGGTGTTCCTCTCTTCCTCCTTTCCATTGGTATCCATTCCATAACAATTTTTGGCAATCTTTGCTCTGGCATTCGTTTGACATGACCATACCACTGCAATCTTTTCTTTTCTATGATGTCCGGCTCCTCTTGTACAACCATAATTTCCCTTATTTATTTCGTATTCTATCCATTCTAGATTTTCCAGCTGATCTTCTTAAAACATCCATTTCTGTACTTAAAATTCTTTTCATTTCCCTGGTAGGAATTTGCCACACTTCAGCACCATATGTTAAAATGCTCTGAATTATGGTTTGATATATTTGTAATTTTCTATTTTTTGTAATATTTTAGCTCCACCAAACAGAGTTTAAAGCATTTATTGCTTGTTTTGTTTGTGCGATTCTATTTTTAATTTCCACTGTGTTATCGCCTGAATGGTCTAATTTTGTTCCTAAATAAGTGCATTCAATACTAGGTTTTAGTTCTTCTCCATTGTTGAAATTTATATTTTCCATTTCTTCTCCTATACACAGGTATTTAGTTTTCTCAATGTTTATATAAAGTCCCCATTTTTCATATTCTTCTTTTAGTTTTTTAGCCATATATTCTATGTCAGCGTGGTCCTGTGCTATTAATACCTGGTCATCTGCAAAATGTAATGAATATACATGTGTATTTTGGATAGGTATGCCCATTTTAAAAATAATAATAATAATAATAATAATATTTTTATTAGGGATATTCCAGTATACAGAGTTTATCATTCAACGCAAAGTGATTTGTCGTCAGAGCATCTTCTTCCCTCAAATCTCTAGCGTCCATACTTCTACTCACTCCATCTATCGAACGTTCTCTAGGGCTGCCTCTTCCACTTCTTTGGGTATTAGCTTTCCAATTAAGAATGTTCTTTAGTATTCTCTCTTCTTTCGTTCTTATGAGGTGTCCATACAATTTCAAACAGTTTTCTTCTATATTTTCTAATTCGTTTTTTTTTTCAACTTGCATAATTTTCCTTATTGTGCTCTATGATGATGATGATGATAATTTTGTTATAAATGTCTCTACAATATAGTAGTGTTCCTACAACCATTATACATTTTACTCATCCATACATCCCTATTCTTTGAATCACTTTCTGTTAATCCTCTCAACACCATACTCCTATGTACTCCTTGAATGCACTATTATTTTGGTCTCCCCTTTTTTGTGCTGCTCTCCGCTTGAAAATTTAATAAAATCTTAAGTACCCTGTCATCTGACATCCTCTTTACGTTGCCAAACTATTTAAGTCTTCTTTCTTCAATAGCGTATAGATAGCATTAATAATAATAACAGCAATAACAGCAATGATGAATGGAGTCTTATGGAACAGACATATAACCAGGAAAAATAAGTTACAAATATATAATTCAATAGTGAGAAGTACTGTCACATATAGAGCTGAAATTTGGAAATTCAACAAAATCTTAGAATAAAAACTACGTCGATAGAAATGGATTTCTTGAGGAGAGCAACAAGATGTTCAAAATTAGACAAAATAAGAAATACTGTCATAAGAGAAAAATGAATATTGGTTATTCAATAGTAGATTATATACGGTATAAGCAATTAAATTGGTATGGGCACGTACGACGAATGCAAGAAGAAAGATTATCCAGGAAAACATTGGAATGGTGTCCACCTGGAAGAAGCAGGAGAGGAAGACTTCGAAACTCGTGGATGCAGGAAATAAGAACTGGAATGAGAGCAAGAGGACTGGAGGACATGTACTGGATGGAGAGAGACGAGTGGAGAAGGAAAATAAAACTTTAGGCACAGAAAGATGTGTAAATATTAAAATTCTGTATAAAAATAAAATAATAATAATAATAATAATAATAATAATAATAATAATAATAGTGATGTAATAATAGTGCTATATGGTCAGACACAGAAATAGGCTAAGGGTATATCAATGCTATCTAGATGGCGGGCCACGGGCCGCTTGCGGATCCCGAAGCGTTATAATCCACACTAGTAATAAGTAGAGAATAAAATTAACTATGAATTGAGGGAAGTAGATTATACAGGGGATGGTTGGAAAAC
The DNA here is from genome assembly GCA_030220185.1 of Diploptera punctata. Classification (NCBI taxonomy): domain Eukaryota; kingdom Metazoa; phylum Arthropoda; class Insecta; order Blattodea; family Blaberidae; genus Diploptera; species Diploptera punctata. Next base: position 1,545,712 of record JASPKZ010003450.1, on the reverse strand, counting down.
ATAAGCTCAGGATAGGGATGTATGGAGAGCTTATGTCCATGCGGTCATGAACCTACGGGTTCGATAGTGTCAGTGAGTTAGAGTTAGTTAATTCAGTAATAAATTACAACTAAAATTATAAATTTTATGAAAAAGGTCCCTGTTATTAACTAACTCACTGGTACTATTGATCCCGTAGGTTCATGGCCGCACGGACATAAGTTCTCCATACATCCCTATCCTGAGCTTATGTTTTCCAATCATTCCCTGTATAATCTTCTTCCTTCAAATCATAGCTATTGTTATTCTCCCATCTCATTCTTGGTCACCAACCAGACGTTTTGCCTTTGGTTTTTCTACAACAAGCTTTCCATGATCCTCTTTGATTCCCCATCCGTGCCACATGTCCTGCCCATCGCAGTCTACGAGACTTAATTGTTCTTATTTTATGTGATTTCTTGTAAATATCATGTTACTCACTGATATGAATTGTTCTCCATACGCCTGACGGTTCATTTCTCTTTGGTCCAAAAAGTTTCTTAAAAACTTTATTCTCAAATGCTCGTAATATTTTCTCCTTCCTTAATTGTTAGAGTCTATGGTTCGCATCCAAATAACTGGGAGAATAACATTTTTATTTATTTTAAGTTCGACTTTTTTGATAGGAGTCGGACTATGAGTCCTTGTAATAGCATGTATTTCCGAAATTTTGCGGGGTTGTGCATCAACCGGCTATGCGCCATTATGGAACTTTCGGGAAAGACACGTTTAAAGTTTGTCAATCTTCACTATTTATTGTAGCGCCAAATTAACAATATTGGATATTGCAAGTTTTTTCCTTGTTTGACAGTTATGCATCAACAATCTAAGAGCGGGAAAAATTTGGCAATTAGCTGCATGATGCAACATTTAGATAAGCATTTATGAAGATGTGGTTTCATAGGCGTTTCTTGCGAAACACAGATTCTCTGATAGGACAGATGGCGTTTACATTTTTCTTTAATAATGTCATATTTAAGGATGACCATAAAAGGAATTTTGAGATTCTCAAAGAATTACAAACAGAATCAATCATGGAATATGTACAAAAATACAGAAACAACTGGAAATCTCACGTACGAAGAATGAGCAGAACAAGAATACCACGTCAAATCATAAATTACCAGCCACCAGGCAAGAGATCTTTGGGCAGTCCCTTCAAACGTTGGATTGAGACCGTAACAGACCACTAGGTCTATCACATGAAAGGAAGAAGGCGCACCATTATCATCATCACCCATCATATCATCGGGGCAACGTAACCCCGCCTTCCAGGCACCCCAACCTCAGAAGTGGGTTACAAGTACGCCATGCCAGGAGAGAAACCAGGAATGTCGAAAGGCAAACCTGGGGCATTCGAAAAAAAAAAGTATACAAAATTGGGTGTGAGTGTGTTTGTCCTTTATGAACTCAAAAACTATTTGAATGCGGTTTTTACCATCGTTAGAGATTTTTTCTCGGACAATTAATGTATATTTATTTATTTAAATACAGTGGCTTTTGAAATTTTTCATTAGCCAATAATGACTGAGGAAAACAAACAATAACAAACAATAACAAGAAAGATTATAAAATGTTCATCATCTTTTCCCTGGCTTCCCAGTACCTGTCCACGAAATTGTTGGTTGTTAGGGTTGGACAAGTTCGGATGTGATCAGCATCCATATCTTCCATAGTGTTGCAGAGGATACATTGTTGAGTTGGTAGAAGACCGAGGCGGTGAAGGTATTTATCCAGGCAGTCGTGTCCTGTTGCAACGGCTACTCTTCTGGGCCAATCTGGCAGTGTAGTTTGGATGGATGCTTTCCAAGGTTTGTCAGTCATTTGGAGCTCTAGGGAGGTTCTGAAGGCTTCTCTCACTCTGAAGCGGATGTTCATAGCTGCTCTAGAGTAAGATATAATGTTCGGTGATGTCTGAAGGATGTGGGTTCCTTTCTTGGTCAGCAATCTGCCATTTCGTTCCCTGTAATGCCACATGGGATGGCATCCATATCTTCCATAGTGTTGCAGAGGATACATTGTTGAGTTGGTAGAAGGCCGAGGCGATGAAGGTGTTTACCTAGGCAGTCGTGTCCTGTTGCAGTACGGAATGATGCAACGGCTACTCTTCTGGGCCAATCTGGCAGTGTAGTTTGGATGGATACTTTCCAAGGTTTGTCAGTCATTTGGAGCTCTAGGGAGGTTCTGAAGGCTTCTCTCACTCTGAAGCGGATGTTCATAGCTGCTCTAGAGTAAGATATAATGTTCGGTGATGTCTGAAGGATGTGGGTTCCTTTCTTGGTCAGCAATCTGCCATTTCGTTCCCTGTAATGCCACATGGGATGGCATCCATATCTTCCATAGTGTTGCAGAGGATACATTGTTGAGTTGGTAGAAGACCGAGGCGATGAAGGTGTTTACCTAGGCAGTCGTGTCCTGTTGCAGTACGGAATGATGCAACGGCTACTCTTCTGGGCCAATCTGGCAGTGTAGTTTGGATGGATACTTTCCAAGGTTTGTCAGTCATTTGGAGCTCTAGGGAGGTTCTGAAGGCTTCTCTCACTCTGAAGCGGATGTTCATAGCTGCTCTAGAGTAAGATATAATGTTCGGTGATGTCTGAAGGATGTGGGTTCCTTTCTTGGCCAGCAAATCTGCCATTTCGTTCGCTGTAATGCCAAAATGGGATGGTATCCACTGTATAGAAACATTATTACCTGCTATATTGAGATTTCTGATGATCTATCTACTCTGTAATATTTCTAATTAACGTATATAACATTATCTATATTGAAGATATCTACAGATACAACTAAAATTATGACATTTCAAGGTGTAGATCCTGTCAGAAATAAAATTGTACTGGACAATAAAATTTTGGAGCAGGTGAATAATTTTACATATCTAGGATGCAATATCTCATATGAAAAAGAAACGAATGTAAATGCAAAAATATCTAATTTTTTAAGAATGTTCGGATTAATAAATTCTATCTTCAAGCCACAGTTAGTCCAAAAACATTCAAGACTAAAAGTGTATAAAACACTGGCTGTTCCAACTCTTTTGTATGGTAGCGAAGTATCGACGTTGAAACAGAAGGATATACTAAAGCAGGATTTTAATATCATAATAAATATGGAAGTTAAAGTTAATAATTTTATACTTTAAAATTCTTTTAATATTTAAATATAACTTAAATAAAGAAAAACATCTAAATAATTCATTGTTGAATAAAAATTTCTCGGTAACAATTAAAGATATTGTATTACATAACAGTCTTTCTAAAGAATGTTTTTAAAATTGTTTTAAGTCATTGTTGTCAGAATTATAAAGCTTTCTGTTATAACTGTAATAAGAACACCTGCTTAACTTAATATTTTTAAATAAGAGTATACTAAACTTTGATTGGAAGTTCAAACAATTAACTTTTCAATTTAACAAATCAAATTTAAACATTATATTACCAATAGAATTTAAATAAAATCATGTGATGTAATAATGTTCTTTAAAATATAAAAGAATTACCTAGTCATTCTGCATACAACTTTCATCAAGGATAGAAGCAATAACAGCTCTCCTGACAAAATGTGATATTTAATACAAGAAGAATAGTTGATTCAAGAAAAGAAAATAATTTAATTTTAATTGACAGTGAAGAATAATACCACCTACATTTACTTGATCTGCTGGGAAATTAAATTGTAAATAAATTTACAATTATTTCTACAAGAAACAGTTTTCAGTGATTGTGAAGTGTTTTCCTACCCAGTGTTCCAACTTCCGACCTTGAGAAGAGAATCCAGCTCTACCGAAAATCTAACCCAACCTGAACCAGTAATTATATTTTTGGGACACTAATCCTTCAAAATGTTACTACAACATCGGGCATGAAGAGAGTTAGCTGCTTCAAAACGTCACCACAACATGGGAAAAGAATTATTACTTCAAAATGTCGCCACAACGTGGGGCATAACGAAGATCTTACTATCTTACTACTTCAATACAGATACTTAGATCTGCCGGTTGATGCACAACATTGTCCAATTGAGACTATGTGTAATTTCTTTGTGCACTTCAAACCTATTTGTAATACAGTTAATACTTTGTTCCACTAGTTGGGTCACAATGTATTCTGTGTTGGTATCAAGACCGCAAGTATTCAGTAGCTCTGATTTAAGTGCACGGTTGTGTGATCTCTGTAATTGATTGTTTCATGTGTGGCAGGTCATAAATTATTTACACGATGTAATGTCAAGCTTCCAATATCGCCCATCAGCCAATATTTATTGCACTAATATAAATACACAAACATAATGAATTGTGTGTCACCTTGAATCGCTTTCATTACAGTCCCTGATATTAAACCATTGATTTATTTAATCAAGCCAATATAACATGTTTTGCAAAAATTAACATATTTTTTCAGGGTTTCCTTTTACAATCAGTGATTAGTTCGAGAATGGGATCTATAATTACCTAAGTTGTATACACCATGTCCAAGACCAACATTAACAATTCATCCATAGTAATAATTACTATTCTGCCCGAGGGCAGGTCTTTTTACTGCAATCATAGCATTTTCATTCTATGCTTTGCAGTTTTACTAATGCATATTAGGTGTGGTAGCTTCCAGTTGCTTTCCACATCGAATATAACTGGAAAAGTTCCCCTTATGTTAATAATAATTTGGGGATCCTTTTTATTTAATTTTTAATTTAAATAATGATTTAAATAATTTAAAACTAAATTTTATTTATTTGATAATGTTAAATATAATATATGATTTTTGTAACATCGATGTGAAATGTAACAATGATTGCGTCACATATTGTTATGGTAAACAATATATATATATTGAATTCACAGACAAACGATTACGACAAAAGAATGTTCAAATAATGCGGGCTTAAGTTGACCGAACATTAAAAATATGATTGGATATTGAGAAATGAAGACGAGCGCATCGTGTTGTTTCTTGATGATGTCATTACCAAACAAACTGATAACTTGATAATTTTCAACAAAGAAGAATGTGAGATGGCTACAGGAATATGATGAAGATAGACGCCATTGAATGTTCTCCAAATAAAAGTTTATATAACTTGTGTATTTATTAAATTATCTTAAAATATATAGAAGAAAAACAAAATTAATATTACTCAATTTTATATAAGAAATAATTCAATAGTGGCGTATTTTTATAATAAATAAAATAGCATATAAAAAGTTGATATATGACTATTAAAGTAATTCGAAAGAATAATTAAAAATTATTAAAATAATATTAAAGTGAGAAAAATCCTTATATAATTAAAGAAAATGTATTTATGATATATAATATAATTAAAAATAAAATTGTGAATACTACTAATTTGAAGATATATTAAATAAATAGTCATCAGATTAAATGATCGAAACAACAATATGAAGTTTCATCTTTATTGCTAAATATTGTTCAATAAATAATCTATTGAATAAGTGAATGTTTTATTTAATAACAAAATTTCATTACTCATCATAATTGTGATAAGTAGCAGCTCCCTTGTGAAAGAAATACATGCCGGTGCTACTAAATAAATAAACGAGGGAATACCTAATAAAAAAGGAGTAGGCCTATATTACCCTAGAATACCGTTCCAAATATTGGCGCCGCAACGTGGCCCGAAAAGAATCAAGTAACCTCGTTCCACGGTGAAGGATGATGATGATGATGAGGATGATGATGATGGCCGGATGATTTTCGGGGACCGTTGGGTCCTATGCTGCCTGACATTTGTCTTACAGGTGAGGAAAAACCCCGAAAAAACCTCACCCAGTGGCCTGTCCCGACCGGGAATCGAACCCGGGCCAGCTGCATAACAAGGCAACACACTACTTCGAGACCACAGCCGTGAACTACATTAATAATAATAAATTATTATAAATTCTTCTTTTTCTTCTTCTTCGTATTTTTCTTCTTTTTCTTGTAAGCCCTTGTTTCCCCTCAACGAGATTTAGGCGCTCTCCGCCTACAGGGAAGAAACTACAACTTGTTTTCGTATAGATGTAATTGGAGTGGCCCATAGTCAGCGTTTCGCCTCATACTGACATCTAGGAAACCAAGGTAGTACTAGGAGGGAAAATTCAGTAATTTTTGCTTAGAGGCCTTTCCATTCAGGCTTAAGGAACTTTTACGAGCCTGAAAATCTTCAGACTCGGGACTTACAGCTTAAAGTACGTCCCGGAGGACTTGCTCATTTTTCCTCCCGAAAATCCATTGACTCCGGCCAGGTTTGAACCCGCGACCCTCTCGACTAGAGGCAAGGAGCGTAGCCACTAGTTCAATGCAGCCGAGATATTAAAAATTAATAAAGTTACAATCTCGCTTGATGTAAAAATCAAACAAATTTTAAGGCGAGGACAATAAAATACGTTATTCTAAGTTTTGTGGTGACAACAATGAAGAACGTAATTTCTCTTGTTTATTTTAATTTTAATTATTTTGCGACAACAATAAAAATGCATAATTTTAATGTTTATTTTAATTATAAATTTTATGGTGATAACAATGGAAAATGCGTAAATTCTCATGTTTATTTTAATAATATATTTTATGGCCATAACATTGGTAATTGCGTAAATCCTCATGTTTATTTTAATTATAAATGTTGTGGTGACAATGAAATTACATATTTTCTCTTGTTTACTTTAATTATAAGTTTTTGGTGACAAGATTGGAATTACGTATATTTACATATATTCTATTTTATAGTGCTCTGCCCTAGGGCAGGCATTTCACTAATCATACCATTTCCATGATATGCTTTGCAGCTTTACTAGGGAATTATAGGTGTGGTAGCTTCCCGTTGCTTTCTACACCGGTGAAGGATGAAGATGATAATGGCCAGATGATGATCGTGGGCCGTTTGGTCATTTTTGTTTGCTTTGTTCTTTGTTTTGATGTCTTCCAAGAAGACGGAGTTCCCCCGAATTCATCATCATCATTATCATCATAAGGCACGACAACTTCAAAAGTGAAAGTTTTGGCCTTCTCAACAATCCTCCTCCATGCCAATCTGTCTCTTGACATATTCAAATTAGTCACTTTCATTTTCCTTAGATCGTTCATTGTGTCATCCTCCCATCTGATCTTCGGTCTCCTATAGATTTCCAGTTGTAGAGTTTTTTGACCAGTCTCTGATCACCCATTCTTATCAAATGTCCAAGCCAACCAATTCTGACAGAACTTACATGGTTTACTATGTTCTGATTTTTTATCAAATTGTTTAGTTCATTATTTGTCTTGATTCTCAAACAGTTATCAGTTCCTCTATTTGGTCCAAATATTCTTCTTAAAATTTTTCTTTAAAAAATTAGTAATTTCTGTTTTATTGTTTCTTTTAGGGCCCAAGTTTCACAAGCATATGTAAGTACTGGCCTAATGAGTGTTTTGTATTACCTTATTTTTTTGCAGTCTCCCCCAAATTATGAAAGAAAACTATGCTTAGAACAAACAGGTCTACAACAGATCAAAGTTTTAGTATCGGACAGATTTTAGAAAAGAACTGCATATATAATGATATTGTACATCAAATATACGTAGACTTCAAAAAAGCATATCATTCAATTAAGAGGGAGAAGTATATAGTATCTTGCTAGAGTTCGGAATTCCTAAAAAGTTAATTAGACTTACATGAATGTGTCTAAATGGCACAAAGCGTAGGGTGCGTGTAGGCAAACAGTTTTCAGACACTTTTGAAATCCACAATGGGTTGAAGCAAGGAGATGCACTATCTCCTCTACTATTTAATTTTGTACTAGAGCATGCCATCAGATCTTTAGAGATTGACGAAGGCCTACAACTCAGTGGTATTAATAAGCTGTTAGTTCATGCTGATGATGTAGTACTATTGGCTGATAGGGAGGAGATACTAAAGGCCAACACGCACACACTATTGAGTAACACTAAGAAATTAGGACTGGAAGTAAATATCAGTAAAACTAAATATATGGTCACACGTAGAAATGCATTATATAATGGAAATGGACAGCTAATGACAAATGAGGGAAATTTTGAGGAAGTAGTTGAATTCAAATACCTAGGAACAATAATCACAAATAGGAATGAGATGCACACAGAAATTAAACATAGGCTCAGTTTTGGAAATGCGTGCTATTATGCATTAGGGTATAGAGACTCTTGACGTCCCAACTCCTTTCAAAACACGTTAAACTGAAAATATATAAAACTATTATTCTACCTGTTATATTATGTAGATGCGAAACATGGACTCTTACTTTAAGGGAGGAAAGGAGATTACAAGTATTTCAGAATAGAGTTCTTAGGAAAATTTGTGGACCAAAGAGAGATAAACAGACAGGTGAATGGAGAAGACTATATAACAGTGAAATACATGGTCCCTATAGGAAGCCAGATATAATAAGAATAGCTTAGTCTCGTAGACTGCGATAAGCAGGACATGTGGCACGAATGGGGAATGGACGATATGCATGGAAGCTTCTTGTAGGAAAACCAGAGGGAAAACGCACTGTTCGTAGACCAAGAATGAGGTGGGAGAATAACATTAACTATGATTTAAGGAAAGTAGATTATACAGGGAATGATTGGAAAACATTAGCTCAGGATAATAATGTATGTAGAGCTAATATCTATGCGGCCATGAACCTACGGGTTCAATAGTGCCAGTGAGTTAGTTAGAGTAACTATGCTCAGGATTTTTAATCCGACAAAAAAATTAACCTTAACAGAGTGTGACCCTATGTTATATGAACCTTTTTTATTCTGTTGACTTCAATATCTGTGAAAATGACGGCACTTATACCCTTTACACTCTATACATATATCATCATCATCATCATCATCATCCGGTATCATGGAAGCTGCTGCCGTCTTCCGGAAACCAAACGCCATTCCTCTCTGTCCATCCATTGATCTTCCTCCAATCCTCTAATACTCATAGCTACTTGTACCCTTTCTATCCAAGTTTTCTTCGGTCTTCCCCTCTTCCTCCTTTCTATTGGGATCCATTCCATAATAATTTTAAGCAATCTTTGCTCTGGCATTCTTTTGACATGGCCATACCACTGTAATCTTTTCTTTTCTATAATGTCTATGATGTCTGGCTCCTCTTGTACACCCATAATTTCCCTTATTTCTTTATTACGTATTCTATCCATTCTAGATTTTGCAGCTGATCTTCTTAAAACATCCATTTCTGTACTTAAAATTCTTTTCATTTCCCTGGTAGGAATATATATATATATATATTATATTATTTATTTATTTATTTATTTATTTATTTATTTATTTATGTATTTATTTATTTCATCATCATCCGGTATCATGGAAACCAAACGCCATTCCTCTCTGTCCACCCATTGATCTTCCTCGAATCATCTGATATTCATAGCTGCTTGTACCCCTTCTATCCAAGTTTTCTTCCGTCTTCCTCTCTTCCTCCTTTCTATTGGGATCCATTCCATAACAATGTTAGGCAATCTTTGCTCTGACATTCTTTCGACATGGCCATATCACTGTAATCTTTTCTCTTCTATAATGTCTATGATGTCCGGCTCCTCTTGTACACCCATAATTTCTCTTATTTCTTTATTTCGTATTCTATCCATTCTAGATTTTCCAGCTGATCATCTTAAAGCATCCATTTCTATACTTAAAATTCTTTTCATTTCCCTGGTAGGAATTTGCCAAACTTGAGCACTATATGTTAAAATGTTCTGAACTATACCTCGAATCCCAATTATTTATCATCCCGTTTCTAGTATCTATCCTCAAACCATAACTTGAACACAAGATCACAACACAGTCTCTTGCTTAATATACCGCGACATAGGACATCACATCACTCCATGTCATATACCATCTCCACTTCTCGCAACTGGAATTACCTACCACAAGAAATAAGGGGCTGCCGGACATTGGCATATTTTAAAAGAAATCTAAATTTATATTTGCTCTAACCTCGACTTCATTATTACCCAGTGTAAGGTACATATATATATATAATAATTGGTGTTTCTCGTTTAATTTATCATGTTTATATTATTATTATTATTATTATTATTATTATTATTATTATTATTATTATTATTATTATTATTATTATTATTATTATCGTATAAAATGTTGATTGTACATGAAATTTACATTGCTACATTTAATGTATCTTTAACTGTTTATAATTAGTATAGTGTATATCCATATTTGTCAAATATTTATTTGTATTTGTGCTGGTTGAGTGGAAAAGAAGGTCTTATGGCCTTAACTCTGCCAGAATAAATAAAGCATTATTATTATTATTATTATTATTATTATTATTATTATTATTATTATTATTATTATTATTATTATTATTATTATTATTATTATTATTATTATTATTATTATTATTATTATTATTATTATTGCTATTATTATTGTTATTATTATTATTATTTTCATATTTTAGAACATGGAGTTTCACATTTATATTCACTTTGTAATAAGTGACCGGAGATCATGAGTTCCTCATATCAAAAAACTGAGGCAACATTCCTTATAAAGTGTGTCGGTTGAGACGTGTATAATGTAACAACGTATAGCATTTGAAAGTTCGATTTTCTGCAGTAAGAAATTCCTAAAAGTGGTTTTCATTCTGTCAAAAATAACAATTGATCAATGACATTGGATTTTATCTGGTAGAGAAGATGTTTCACAAGAGGCTGAGAGAGAAAAAAAAAAGAATCGCCAAGAAATAAAAAGAAAGACGCAAAGTAATAGCCTCCATTTTGTGAGAAAGCTACTGCACTTTAGCTGACATATTGGACTGTTATTGACACTCCCCTCCTCTTCACACTTAAATATTATATCCCACAAAAATCGCTGTATCACTCGCTCTAAGTCCCAAAAATCCCTCAGCATAAAAATGTACTCAATTACTGCACATTGTAATGTCTGTCAGTAGCTACTGTACACCTCCTAGAAGAGTGACAACCATTTTACTACGTACAATTAGAATTAAATATAAAATTCCCTCACGCAGGAATTGTGCAAACTATGCGAATTTATCATAAGTAATGCGACGAGTGATTTCCAAATTATCGATAAATTCACGACTCACGAAGTGAGGAGAGATTTTATCTTGACTATTTAACTCATGTCGCAAATGGTCGTCAATGACCAATCACGTTTCAATTAATTCTGTTTTACACCAATAACAGTCGTGTTTCACCTCGCTCTTTATCAGCTCCTGCTTTTTTGATAAAGAAATCTCCTCCTTTTTTAATATTCTGAACAAGTTAGACCATTATTTTTCTCCAACAAATACGTTGAATATAGCAAATAATGAATAGATTCAGTGATTTTACTGAGTTGTTTATTCAAAATATAAATAATTAACCTATAATGTTGATTATAATAGTTTGATGTGTTTCATTATTTCTCCACTAGAGTGCATTCTTACAATATTGCGATCCTATTTGGCAATAAATAATATGATCGAGTTGCAGTGAAAAACATAACCTCATATTTTTAATTTGTTTTCAAACATCGCCGTTTACATTAACTATATAAATATTTTAAAACACCGGTAACTATATTCAAATAATTATTTTTAAGTAAAGAGCTTAATTTTATTCGTTAAATAGTCCTAACAAATGCCACTCTTGATTTCCAAATTCTCTAGATAAATTCACTCCTCACTTCGTGAGTCATGATTTGGAAATCACTGGTGGCATTGCTTATGACAATTTGCAAATCAAGAGTGGCATTTGTTAGGACTATTTGACGAATAAAATTAAGCTGTTTACTCACAAATCATTATTTAACTATAGTTATTTTTAAATATTTATATATTTATTGTAAACGGCGATGTTTAAAAACAAATGAGAAACGATTTTCGATCACTGCAACCAGATCATAATATTATTTATTGCCAAAAGATCGCAATGTTGTAAGAATGCGCCCTAGTGGGGAAATTTATAACCAACGTTATAGGTCATATTTGAAGAGAAAAATTATACGCTCAGACCGGGACTTGAACCCGGGACCCTTGGTTCTCTAGACCAAGTGCTCTACCAACTGAGCTACCTGAGCAAGTACCGATCTAAACGCTACTTGCTCAGGTAGCTCAGTTGGTAGAGCACTTGGTCTAGAGAACCAAGGGTCCCGGGTTCAAGTCCCGGTCTGAGCGTATAATTTTTCTCTTCAAATATGATTTATCCATCATTGAGATGTACGAAATCAATAATAAAAACGTTATAGGTATTAATTAATATCTGATGTCCTATGATGTAAATATGTCAATTATATTTTTCTGCGTCATTTCCTGGAAAATAATTCGTTTTGAAAGTGCAAACAGTGTTTTTTTTGGGGTATAATCAATTGTTACAAATGTTTTTATATTATCTCTCGTATGCGCTACGTGTTGACATTCATGCACTATATATACAATCTGCTAGCCATATTTCTTAGAGAGTCAGTCACTGCAAAATAAAGTTATGGCCTATTCAAGAATGTTAAAAAGGAGATGCTTTCTTTATTATGATAAACTTTAGTTGGTACATTTTAGGCGAAACACGACTGTGATTAGTTGTAAATAAAAAATCATTGAAATGTGATTGGTCATTGACTCCCATTTGGGGCATGAGTTAAATATTCAGCAAAATGAATGTATTATCTCATTTTGGTGGTTTATGGAATATAGGCCTACATATAGAGGAACTTCGGGTAATGTGGACCCCTATTTTAAATTTGTTGTTTTTCTTATACTTACTCACTGGCACTATCGAACCCGTAGGTTCATGGCCGCGCGGACATAAGCTCTCCATACTTCCATATCCTGAGCTAATCCTTTCCAATCATTCCCTGTATAATCTACTTCCCTCAAATCATAGTTAATGTTACCATAAAAAATCATAAAAAATGTCAAACAACTTATTTGAGGGAATATTTCCACAATCGCCACTATCATATTCGCCATGTTTAATATGAATGTGTGTAAATGGTGTGTTTCGTCTTAACCCATTACCTGTCATTGTCCTTGTTTTGGGACGTTACATTTTTATTCTTTTATTTATTTTTTATTTTTTTGAGGAATTGTGCTAGTTTCAAATTTAACCTATATGTAGCATAATATTGTTAAATGGATTTCAATGTTCATGACTAAATTAACAAACATTGTTTATTTTAATTTAATTGTTGTCAACTGTTCTCGGAATTCGCATAATTTTCATTTCAGCATTTGGCAGCATTTAAAAATGTCTGTTAGGCTTGTGACAACAATGGCATTTATATTATTGCTTATATATAATATATATATATATATATATATATATATATATATATATATATATTATGTGCTGGTAAATAATATGTTGAGTAGATGAACAAAGACTAACTGCGGCAGAAATGAAATTTATGAGACGTGCTGCGGGCTATTCAGGGACAGACCATAAAAGGAATTCTGACATTCTCAAAGAATTACAAACAGAATCAGTCATGGAATATTACACATCCAAGTTAACTGTTCACGGGCGGAGGGGAAGAGTTTTAGCGCTAGTGTCGCCGATCTACTGAATCTGTGGAAGGGATGTAGGAGAAAATTGTACATCCGATCACGTATTGAAATTTTTCAACTTCAAATGTGGGGGCAGAATCCCTAAACACGTGTGAAAGATCTTAACATGGTTGTCAAATTAGTCATTTAAGCACTGAACGCTCAAGCGGTCGGATCATTTAAAATCACAGTATTTGTCGTCTCTCTGTTACCAGTCTGACAATAAATCACAAGTGGCAACATGCAATGAGAAGGGCAAGGAAGGGACAGTTCATTCCTAGGCGTAACCCCAAAAGTAACAGGGTTGTCAAGTTAGTCATTCTGCCACTGACCGCGCAGAACGACGGATCATTAAAATACATAGTATTTGTCAGCTCTCTACCTGCCAATCAAACAACATAATACAAAGGACAGGAAAATGGCAACATAGTAAGGAATAGAAAGAGAAAGACAGTTTGTTAGTTAATATATTTTCCGCCTGCACAAAACACTTGGATGGGTAATATGTACAAAAATACAGAAACAACTGGAAATCTCACGTACGAAGAATGAGCAGAACAAGAATACCACGTCAAATCTTAAATTACCAGCCACCAGGCAAGATATCTTTGGGCTGACCCTTCAAACGTTGGATTCAGACCGTAACAGACCACTAGGTCTATCACATGAAAGGAAGAAGAAGAAGAATATGTTGATGCCCTCATAAATGTTGTTTGAATTTTGAATGTTATAGGTAAGTGTAGAATCACATAATTATAAGCGTGCCAATATTGGGAAATTGGCAGAATGTGATAGCAATTATTCTCATGTAATGTTTATTTTATAATAGTATGCGTTTTTGTTGTTTTCATGACATAATATTGAGCCGTAAATTGCCATTATATATTTTTATTCTTTCTTGCATCAAACCTTCATTCTTCTTCTGTTGTAAGCCCATGTTTCCCTTAACCCTTAAATTAGCAAAACACAAATTTCTTCCGTTAGTTATTTAAATGTGGCGGACCGCAGTGAAAACGGAATCTTGTATAACTGTTATTATTAGGTATATTGTATAATTAGACACACATTTAAGTGGTTTCTTTTTGTTCGTTTTCTTCTGATTTATTTAAAATATTAAATTAATTAAACCAACTGATGTATCCAAAACGATACATTACGAATTTAAGGGTTTAACAGAGATTTAGGCGCTCTCCCCCTACAGGGAAGAATTTGAAACATACTAATTTAGTTACACTTGTTTTTCGTGTAGATGTCACTTGAGTGGTCCGTGGTCAGCGTTCCGCCTCATACTGACATCTAGGAAACCAAGGTAGTACTAGGAAGGGAAAATTCGGTAAATTTTGCTTAGAGGCCTTTTCATTCAGGCTTAAGGATATTTTACGAGCCTGAAAATCTTCAGACTCGGGACCCACGGCTTAAAGTCTTTCCCGGAGGACTTGCTCCTTGGATTTTTCTATCCTAAAAAAATCCATCGACCCCGGCCGGGTTTGAACCCGCGACCCTCGGGACCAGAGGCAACAATATACTTAATTGTTTGAAAATTGTTTTAATATTTTAATTTATTTTACTATACTTAAATATTTGAATAATTAAGAGAAAAAAAACTATTTAAAAGTTTTAGCACATAATGGGTTAATGTTGTGTTGTCTAGGAGGTGGTCTGACATTGAGCTGATCTCTCATTCTGGGAGGCCATCAATGGTCATTCTGTGGTCAAACAAGTATGTATGTGTGATCCATAGTTAAAATCCCTCTCCCGACAGGTTGTATCACTGTAAGACCCGAATGGCCTGTGGCGCGTAAAATTGCCTATTTGTTGAGAGGTTAAACTACGTTAATGGAATAGAATATTAGTTTTTAATATTGCTTACAGCGCATTACCAAACTATGTTTTCGAACTGCGTAGTAGGACTTACAAGGGAACTGTTAACCATTGCATGCCAAAACCTACCTTTAAATATCTCCCAGAGAAGCGTTGTCATATAGAAAGACCGTGCCCAAAAACAAAGTCTGCCATTTTTAACTGAAAAGCACTAAAATCAAGGACCGAATCTCTCATTTAAACTACAGGCAAGTAATATAACTCCTGTATTGGCAGATTGGAAAACCCTGACTACCAGCCGTTCCGCACCATGTCCCGCCTTACTCCATTCTGTGCTTAACCCATGCAGGGATGTACATTATTATACCGCCATGTTAACTCGGCACGGGCGGAGGGGAAAGATTTTTAGCGCTAGTATCGCTGAACTACTAAAACTTCTTCTTCTTCTTCCTTCCAAGTATTAGGGCAAGGCCTGTTACGATCCTATAGAAAATTGTCTCTTCAGCGTTTCATAGGACGGCCCAGAGATCTTCCGGGAAATTCTCATATAAGACTTGAAAGCATAATAATAGTCCCTTCGATTTGTTGCTGGCCAAAGGAAGGCAAGACCAGTGATGGGGCTGCCATCTTATAGCCTATGGTCAGGCTTTCCTGGAGAACAAAAGAAAATAAAGGAAAGAAGAAATGTAAGAAAGGAAAGACTCCCTAGCCCTCGGGTGCCCTAATAGCGTCGGGGTCGAAAAAACAAGAGTTAACCAAGAGAGGTTAGATAGTAAAGTTAAAAGAATCTGGTATAAGTAAATGGAAGAAAGGAAGAAATACCAGATCGGTTAAAGATAAAAGTAAGGAGCAAAACACAAGTAAGTGGAAGCAATGTTTTGCTCAGCTTGGGCACCTTGTGGTCGCCATCCACATATCCCCTAGATGGGGACCCCTGAGGGAACTACTAAATCTATGGAAGGGATGTAGGAGAAGGCTGTACATCCGATCACGTACTGAAATGGTTTAACTTTAAGTGTGGGCGGAGAATTCCTAAAACACGTGTGAAATATCTTAACATGGTTGTCAAATTAGTAATTTAAACGCAGAACGCTGAAGCGGTCGGATCATTTAAAATCACAGTATTTGTCGTCTCTCCGTTACCAGCCTCACAATGGCAACATGTAATGAGAAGTGACAGCCCATTCCTACACGTAACCCCAATTGTAACAGGGTTGTCAAATTAGTAATTTTGTCAATGACCGCGTAGAAGGACGGACCATTGTAATCCATAGTATTTGTCAACTTACTACTTGTCAGACAAGAACATATACAGAGGGAAGGAAATGGCAATATAGTAAGGAAGAGAAAGACAGCATGTTAGTTAACATATTTTCCTGCTGCACAGATTACGTAGTGGAGTAGTACGCCGTACAGTGGACTGCCATCGCTGGAGTCTTGCTACGATTTCTGTACCTTGCACTTTAAAAGGCATATAATGTTTTTGGACATGGCCTTTTTACATCACAACGCTTCTCTGGGAGAAATATCATGGTATGTTTCAGCATGCAATGATTGGATGTTCCCTTGTTAGACTCGCGCGAAGTTCGGCTCAGCCGCATTACTTTTTGGGACTTTCTTTTTCTGGCAATACGGTATTTGAACATTATCACCGATAATTCTGATCGTGCACCTAAACATGACGAAGATATCTTACTTACTCACTTACTGGCACTATCGAACCCGTAGGTTCATGGCCGCGCGGACATAAGCTCTCAATACATCCCTAACCTGAACTAATGATTTCCAATCATTCCCTGTATAATCTACTTCCCTCAAATCATAGTTAATGTTATTCTCACACCTCACTCCTGGTCTACCAACTGGGCGTTTTCCCTCTGGCTTTCCTACAAGAAGCTTCCATGCAAGTCTTTCATTCTCCATACGTGCAACATGTCCTGCCCATCGCAGTCTACGAGACTTAACTGTTCTTATTATATCTGGCTTCCTATAAAGAGCATGAAGTTCATTGTTATGAAGTCTTCTCCATTGATCTGTCTGTTCATCTCTCTTTGGTCCAAAAATTTTCCATCGCCGATACCTTTTTTATTCCGTTATAATAATAATAATAATAATAATAATAATAAATAATAATAATAATAATAATAATAATACTTTATTTATTCTGGCAGAGTTAAGGCCATAAGGCCCTCTCTTCCACTCAACCAGCACAAATACAAATAAATATTCGACAAATATAGATATACACTATACTAATTATAAACAGTTAAAGGTACAATAAATGTAGCAATGTAAATGTCATGTACAAACAACATTTTATAGGGTAATAACAATAATGATACGATAATAATAATAATAATAATAATAATAATAATAATAATAATAATAATAATATAAATATGATACATTATACGGGAAACACCAATTAATATATATATATATATCTTACACTGGATAATAATGAAGTCGAGTTTAGAGCAAATATAAATTTATATTTCTTTTAAAAGATGTCAATGTCCGGCAGCCCCTTATTTCTTGTGGTAGGGAATTCCAGTTGCGAGAAGTGGAGATGGTATATGACATGGAGTGATGTGATGTCCTATGTTGCGGTATATTAAGTAAGAGACTATGTTGTGATCTTGTGTTTAAGTTATGGTTTGAGGATAGATACTGGCAATGATACAGTATTATTTGTTGGAGTTAAGAACATAGGGAAATTGTCAAAGTTCAAAATACGAGTAACTATAATAAATTTATATCAGAAATACACTGAAACACAATTGGGTCTACAAAAACATGAATCTAGAGTGTAAAAACCACAAATCAAATGGAAAGCATTGTTAGGTTATATGCGAATACAATAATGGCCGAATGTCTATAAATTCTAGAAACATCAAAAGGCTAAAATATGTATGTAGACACTTGTATGAAAAAGCACTTCGTTGTAGACTCTTTCAGTGATTTAACATTAATATTTTACAGTAGATAATAGATATGGACACTATACAGCGTTAAAAAATCAATACATGAAATACAGAATGATTTTAGAGAGTGCAAAAATTAAACAGGCCATAAGGGATGTTCCAGTGAATAATTTATAGGCAACCTAGGGTCCGAGAAGCCAGTCTAAGGAGATACGGAAGTAAACTTGTCTATCACTTTACGGGGTGAATCATAAATATGGCTATACGTTTGATCGCGTTGTGTGATGAAAATATTACCATTACAGGAAATATGAAATTACCGTTGGAAAGGCAATTATTCAAATTACAACAATGGAATAAAACAAAACATTGTACAACTTACGTCATTAGTCAAAATGGCGTTGAATGTGTAACAGCAAATTACAATTGCTGCATGGACAATAACGTATGCTAATGATCGTGAGGCCGCAAGACGGGCAAGACGTGAGTTTAACGTAGTATTGCAGCCTTCGACTGTAGGGAAGTGGAGAAAATGACTACTGGAAACGGAAAGGATGCAGAAAATCAAACTTCCTGGAAGGCCTAGCATTAGCACGGATGCAGAAACAACGAAGAGAATTGTGTAGGCGTTCGACGCTAGTCCACAAAAATCAACCCGCCAAGCTGCACGTGAGCAGTGATTTGTTTTGTTTTGTTCTATTGTTGTAATTTGAAGGATTCCCTTTCTAATGATAACATCATATTTCCTTTAATAATAATATTTTCGTCACAAAATGCGATCAAACGTATAGCCATATTTCTGAATCATTCTGTGTGTGTACATATATATATATATATATATATATATTCCGAAAAGGAAGATCCTGTACCGATGGAGTATTTGCCCTGAATCAGATAATAAACAAAAGACAAGAAAAAAGCCTAGAAGCACATTTGTTATTCATAGACTTAGGTACAGCATTTGCTCGAGTAAACAGGGAAATATTGTGGAATGTCCTAAAAGAAAAAGGCCTCCCTATTCAGATTATAGAAACTGTTAAGAGCTTGTACTATGGAACAAATATTTGTATTGACCCTCAGTTGACTAAAAATAAGACATTTTTTTCAAATAAACCAAGGAGTACGACAAGGGTGTTCACTCTCACCTATATTATTTAATATTTATATGGACGATATCCTAAAAGAATGGAAGAAGGTTTTAACTAATGAAGGAATATTAATTGATAATAAAGATAAAATAAATGCTTTATTATTCGCTGACGATGTTGTACTTTTAGCAGAATCTGAAAATGAGCTCCAAATGTTAGCATATAAATTTAAATGAATAGCCAATAGATATAATTGTAAAATATCAATAAATAAGTCAAAAGTAATTGCATTTATTGGTAAATATGGAATTAGATCAAATATTGTACTGGATGACAAAATAATAGAACAAGTATCACATTTCCAATATTTAGGATGTGATATAACTTATAGAGAAAATAAAGATATAGAAAATAAAGTAAATAAATTTCAGGCTATTTGTGGAACCTTAAAAAGAACCTGAGGTCGGAAAACAAGGAAATATACGAAACTTAAATTATATAAAACAATGGCTGTTCCTTTGTTGTTGTATGGAAGTGAAAATTGGATAATGAAATCGAGGGATAAAAGCAGGATACAGACTGCGGAAATGCTGTTTTTACGTAATGTGAAAGGATGCACAAGAGCGGATAGAATAAGGAATGAAACTATACGAGAAGAATTAAATATATATAAAATTGAAGATAAAATCAGTGAAAATAATAAGAAATGGACAGAACACTTAATGAGAATGAACAACGAAAGAATACCAAAAAGAACCTTCCTGTATAATCCCAGAGGAACAAGAGATGTTGTCCGACCACGTAGAAGATGGACTCCACTTTTAACTTCGCCGGAACAGGCTGCATAGCCTAAACCTTGTAGTAGAAGATGATATATATATATATATATATATATATATATATATATATAATGTGTGTAATAATTGGAAGGAGCATCTGTAAAGAATGACAGATAGGATAGGATACCAAAGATGGCACTGATGTATAATCCTGTAGGACGAAGATCGATGAGAAGACCAAGAAAGCGTTGGGCTGAACAGATGTGAGATCGAAACAGGCAAAGACCTATCCGTGAAGGAGAATGATGATGACTATGATGATGTGTGTGTGTTCTTGTCCGTTAACGCTTTAGTGGCCGCAATTTTTTTCTTTGGAACCAAACTTGGCATAACTAACTAACTCACTGGCTCTATCGAACCTGTAGGTTCATGGCCGCCCGGATATAAGTCCTCCATACATCCATAACCTGAGCTAATGTTTTCCAATCATCCTCTGTATAATCCACCTCCCCCAAATCATAGTTATTGTTATTCTCCCACCTCATTCTTGATCTACCAACTGGACTTTTTCCCACTGATTTTCCTACAAGGATCTTCCATGTATATCTTTCATTCCCTATTCGTGCCCATGTCCTGTCGATGACAATCTACTAGACTTATCTGGCTTCCTATAAAGACCATGTAGCTCACTGCTATATACAGTTATCTCCATTGACCTGTCTGTTCATCTCTCTTTGATTAAAAAAGGTTACTTACTTACTTACTTACTCACTCACTGGCACTATCGAACCCGTAGGTTCATGGCCGCACGGACATAAGCTCTCCATACATCCCTATCCCGAGCCAATGCTTTCCAATCATTCCCTGTATAATCCACCTCCCCCAAATCATAGATAATGTTATTCTCCCACCTCATTCTTGGTCTACCAATGGGCGTTTTCCCTCTGGCTTTCCTACAAGAAGCCTCCATGCAAGTCTTTCACTCCCCATACGTGCAACATGTCCTGCCCATCGCAGTCTACGAGACTTAACTGTTCTCATTATATCTGGCTTCCCATAAAGACCATGTAGTTCATTGTTATGTAGTCTTCTCCATTCACCTGTCTGTTCATCTCTCTTTGGTCCAAAAATTTTCCTAAGTACCCTGTTCTCAAATACTTGTAATCTCCTTTCCTCTCTTAAAGTAAGAGTCCATGTTTCGCATCCATATAATATAACTGGCAGAATAAAGAAGTTTATTCTCAAATACTCATAATCTTCTTTCAACCAAACTTGGCATATGAGATTAATTAAAAAAAGTAAGTTCGAGTTTATTAACCACCAAAATCGGACCATTAGGTGTAGGAGTTCATCTGAAACGAAAATTTAAAAATCGCTCTAACGGTCGCAGTTTTCAACGTTTCACAACGAAAATCAGCATATGCTTTTGAAATAAGACGACGTAGGCATTTTCCAAAAATCAGCAAAATGAGCCTATTCAAAATGGAGGTATACCTGAAACCCGAGATTAAAAATTGACTCTAGGAACTGCCCTGTTTCTTTCCTTGCAATGTGTAAGTTATCATAAAGTCTAATTAACCGTTAAATTGGCAATGTATTCTATAAGATACAATACTTTAATTTATTTATTATTTAAAATAATGTAATCGAAATGCTAAATTTAGAATTCCTTTACGGCCTATCTATGAATTTCTATACTATATTCTTGTAATGGGGGGGGGAGGCAGAGGCTTATTGGGATTTCCGGATCCTTGATCTGGTCAAAAACCCTGATGGAACTGATATTTAACCTCTGGGGTGAATTTCGGTGAAGTCCGGAGGGTCTAACTTAGCCAAATCCACTCTACTCACCTCCAAATTGGGGCCCCTCGGGACCTTCTTAAGATCTTTTAAGATATTAAGTTGCAAAAGAGAGAGTGGGGTGTGGAAAGAAACGGGAAGCTACCACACCTATATATTCCTAGTAAAGCTGCAAACATGGCATGATGAGTCTTTCCACGGTAAAAGACTCCGGGCGTAAATTATCCCCCCATTGGGATGTCCGGAAGGGGGATATTGCGGAAGGAAACTTGAGTTAACCCTTAAATTCGTAACGTATTCTTTTGGATACATCAGTTGGTTTAATTAATCTAATATATTAAATAAATCAGAAGAAAACGAACAAAAATAAATCACAACTGTGTGGCGAATTACACAATATACCTAATAATAACAGTTATACAATATTCCGGTTTCACTGCGGTCCGCCACATTCAAATAACTAACAGAAGAAATTTGTGTTTTGCCAATTTAAGTGTTTAAGGAAATAATGGAGAATGCTGAGTCTGCAGTGAAAGACCTGCTCTTGAGCAGAACACTATGATTGAATTCTTGTAATACTGTAATTCTACGTACTTTTTCCATCTTCACTAACATTTCGAGCTATTTTAAACTTTTGCAAAGATACTTATAAGATTTTATTTTTAAATTTATTGTTAAATATTTATCTACAAACGCAATGATTTCTTTAAAGTTCTGCAGAATCGTTGTGCGCATGCGCGAACGCTTAAATGAACTCTAGCTAGATGGCGGAAAAGTTAAAAAAAAAATCGGAAATACCTTAACTAACTCACTGGCACTATCGAACCCGTAGGTTCATGGCCGCGCGGACATAAGCTCTCCATTTTAGGCATTCTTTATATCTTATATTGAATTTTCTGCATGTCCTGCCAATATAAAATTTATCACAATCTTTACATGTTAGATACACCATGCGCATGCGCCAACACACGCGAAGCGGTTTACACTATGAAATCACGGAATGCAGCCCACATATACACGATATTTAACGAACCTAAAAGCTAACCTAACGCAATTAAAGTACTCTAACCTATGAAAGACCAACCTGAAAGCTAACCTAACGCAAATTAAGCACTATAGCCTATGAAAGAATGCAATGCCCAAAAATAATTAGCAAATTCTGAAGTAGCCTATATGTGTACAGTTGATTAGTAACATTGTATGTTGGCTGCACTGAATTACGTCTTTGTTGTTAAAATCAATATGGCTGCCACACGTCTTCATGCTACATATGTAGTTAAATATTATATAAACAAATATTGGAAATAATCGTTATAAAATGTAAAAATCATTGTAAATAGTGGGAAATAATTTGGAAAATGAAACCCTAAAAAAAATGACAGGAATATATGTTAAGGAATTAAGAAAGTCACGTCACATGTATAAAGTGTAGCCGAAAAATTAATATTATTTAATCTGTTATCAAATTATACAACAATATGCAAATAGGTCATAATTTAGGTTATGCTGTCCAGTGTTTTACGTCTGTTATGGTCCTTAATATTGTACATTTGTACGTCTATTTAATAGCCCTTACGAGCCGCACCTGTATGCATTGCATTCTTTATTCAATTAAAAAGAGGTTGCATACCAGTAAACATGTAACATTGATTTCAGAGCACAAAAGAGTAGCCACGATTAATAGAAAAACTCATACCCGATGCGATTTTGAATCCTGGCAGGCTCTACATCAGACCAAGTTTGTTTATACGCTTTTTATTAATGCGAATATGTGTGTTTTGAGTTTTCAAATAACCTGCAATTTTTGGTCATTTATCATTAAAAACAACGGTGCCTTACGATTTATAGCTTTTTATTTTCAGTTTCAAAAATAGTTCATTGCAGAGGAAGGTCCAATAAATATATTCGCGAATCGTTATGACCCACACTGCTTTCAAATACTCCAACAATTAATAGCAGTTTAATGGATTCTGATATTAATTATAAACTGTGATTCATGCGTTATCACGTGACACTAGCTATTATAGCAGTTACATGTTCAACTAATTGTGACAATTGACAAGTCATTTCAAGTGAAAATTGTTTTCAAATCGTTTAGCAATTATGATACCATTCAGTAATTACATCAATTCCTTGATTTATTGTATCCGCTGTAGTCTATGGGTTAATTTCCTTGTCTCTAGTCCAGACAGATGCGAATTCAAACCCAGACAGAGTCAATGGATTTTCTTTGGATGGAAGAATCCAAGGGACAAATTTTCTGGAGGGATTGCAAGCTGTGGAGCCTGAATGACTGATTGATTGACTGACTGGCTGATTGACTGACTGGCTGATTGACTGACTGGCTGATTGACTGACTGGCTGATTGACTGACTGGCTGATTGACTGACTGACTGATCGATTGATTGATTAATTGACTGATCGATTGATTGATTGACTGATCGATTGATTGATTGACTGACAGCCTAAGTGACTGGCTGATTGATTGATTGATTGATTGATTGATTGATTGATTGATTGATTGATTGATTGATTGATTGATTGATTGATTGATTGATTGATTGATTGATTGATTGATTGATTGATTGATTGATTGATTGATTGATTGATTGATTGATTGATTGATTGATTGATTGATTGATTGATTGATTGACCGAGCAACTGACTGACTGACCGTCCGACCGACTGACCGACCGTCCGACCGACTGACCGTCCGTCCGACCGACTGAACGCACGAATCACTGACCGACCGACCGACCGAATCACTGACCGACGAAGACGACCGACCAACTGACCGACAATAAAGTATTGTTTGAATGTTATTCTAATTTTACATAAATCTTCAATTTATAATTAAAAAGTTCAAACGTTAAATTGTTATAATATTCATTCTCGTGTTTTGGTCTAAACATGCGTTCCTATTTTTTTGAGTAGTGTATATCATCATCCGGTATCAT
Organism: Diploptera punctata; assembly: GCA_030220185.1. Classification (NCBI taxonomy): domain Eukaryota; kingdom Metazoa; phylum Arthropoda; class Insecta; order Blattodea; family Blaberidae; genus Diploptera; species Diploptera punctata. The sequence goes on along the minus strand of JASPKZ010003450.1, from coordinate 1,520,795 downwards.
GGCAGCTGCCGCCGTCTTCCGGAAAACAAACGCCATTCCTCTCTGTCCATCCATTGATCTTCCTCCAAACCTCTGATATTCATGGCTGCTTGTACCCCTTCTATTCAAGTTTTCTTCGGTCTTCCTCTCTTCCTCCGTTCCATTGGGATCCATTCCATAACAATTTTATAGTGTATATATATATATATATATATATATATTGTTTGTCCTTTATAGACTTCGAAACCGTTAGACAAATCTTCATGAAAAATTGTGACAAATGTAACTAAATTAGTATGATTGTATTTCTACCCTGTAAGGGGATAGCGACTAAGTGTCGGTGAGTGAAACAAGGGCTTACAATAATAATAATAAATAATAATAATAATAATAATAATAATAATAATAATAATAATAAAACTTAGTTTTATTTGATTTTCATATTTATTAAGATGTAATTCAGTTACAGCTGTTTCGACACTGCATTTTCTTCAGACATGTTAACAAAAAAATGTAATAAATTATTGTTGTGTTGTTGCTTAGATCAGTTGGAACACAATTCATAATTTGTTAACATGTCTGAAGAAGGTACAGTGTACCGAAACAGCAGCCACTGAATTATAACTGAATAAATATGAAAATCAAATAAAACTAAGTTTAATTTCTATTTAATTAGTAACTATGGATGTTCATCAAGTAAACACCAACTCAATTGATTAAATAATAATAATAATAATAATAATAATAATAATAATAATAATAATAATAATAACTCGTCAAATAATGTTTTGTGTTAGTTGGCAGAAGGTCTCGTGAGACATATAGCAGACATAAATCACACGCTGTATAATGAGGTCGCTTGTCTTGGAATTGACTTTGACGTTTTGTGCTTTATATCCAGCTGGAATTACAAGTTCACAACACACCACCTCAGTGTTAAGACGTGTTGTCACTTTGTGTAATGCAATTTGTAACTTTACTAGTCATGTGTCTGCTCGCATTACCCAGCGCCTGCCTATTTCATTATCAATACCATCCTCTTCACACTACTTCTTTCATTAAAATAATAATAATAATAAAATTAAATTACCAGATGGAGAAATAACAGAACACATAAACACAGGCAAAGGTGTTCGACAAGGATGTGGACTATCTCCACTCTTATTTAATATATATATTAACAGAATAGTGCAAGAATGGAAACAAACAGTAAACAGTGGAATTTCAATAACTAGGAATAAAATAATTCAAACAATATTATATGCTGATGATCAAATAATATTATCAGATTCCGAAGATAGCTTACAAATAGCAGCATATCAATTATTCAAAATTGCCAGCAAATATAATATGAAAATTTCCACATCAAAATCCAAAACAATGGCAATGTGTGGAAAAAACATACAACGGGTGAAAATTGAGATTGATGGAAAAATTATAGAACAAGTGTCAGATTTCTCTTACTTAGGAAGTGTATTTGCAGAGTATAAGAGTGACATTGATTCAAAAATTACAAAAATATAATAAAATGAATGGGGTATATACGAAGACATTTTGGTAAACAGATGAGGACAGAGACAAAACTAAGATTACATAACGTCACATCAAAAGCTGCTCTAAAATACGGAAGTGAAATTTGGATTTTAAATAAAAGAAACTCTCATAAACTTCAAGTAAGCCAAATGCGCTTCTTACGATCATTGTTAGGAGTTAATAGACTGGATCACCAAAGGAACACTACTATCAGAGGAAAACTTGGAGTAGCAAGTTTAAATGAAGATATCCAAAGATACCAACAAGAATGGAAAAATCATCTGAGAAGAATGGCAAGAAATAGACTTCCAAAATTGGCATTCCAATATACCCCAACTGGACATAGGGACCAAGGAAGACCAAAACATCGGTGGAAAGATCAAGACCATCTTCACTAGGTTTACCGTACAGGCCACATGGCCTAAAACGAATTTGTTCATGATGATGATGATAATAATAATAATAATAATAACAATAATAATAATAACAATAATAATAACTATTATTATTATTTTATGTTGAATTAGGGAGAATTATTTATCAGGCGATAGCGAAAGCATTACTAAGATCCTACACACACACTCTATTGCCTAAAAAAATAAAATTACTAACAGAAACAACTCACTAATATTACTTTTTAAGAATTAATAATGCGTTTTTGCATTATTTGATAAAAATAGACTTAGGATTTGTTAATATATTTACCTAATACCTTGTATAAAAAGCATAGATTAATTTATTGTAGTTTATTACTTTCTTTGTATTTTTTCTTTTCTTTTTATGTATAGTAGATTCGAGTTGTTATTCCTTTTTTTATTCATTGTATCATTAATTTAATTTTAATTGTATTTAGTTTCATTGTATTATTAGACATTATTTTCATTATTATTCAATATGACTGTTAATTAATTGTTCAATATGACTACTATTGTAATTTTTTTTGTATTCATATGTAACATATGTTTGTCCTGTTTAATATGACTATTATTGTAATTTTTTTGTATTCATATTTAACATATGTTTGTCCTGTTTAATATGACTATTGTAATTTTTTGTATTCATATGTAACATATGTTTGTCCTGTTTAATATGACTATTATTGTAATTTTTTTGTATTCATATGTAACATATGTTTGTCCTGTTTAATATGACTATTATTGTAATTTTTTGTATTCATATGTAACATATGTTTGTCCTGTTTAATATGACTATTATTGTATTTTTTTTGTATTTATATGTAACATATGTTTGTCCTGTTTAATATGACTATTATTGTATTTTTTGTATTCATATGTAACATATGTTTGTCCTGTTTAATATGACTATTATTGTAATTTTTTTGTATTTATATGTAACATATGTTTGTCCTGTTTAATATGACTATTATTGTATTTTTTTGTATTCATATGTAACATATGTTTGTCCTGTTTAATATGACTATTATTGTATTTTTTTGTATTCATATGTAACATATATTTGTCCTGTTTAATATGACTATTATTGTAATTTTTTTGTATTCATATGTAACATATGTTTGTTCTGGTGAGTGGAAGAGAAGGCCACATGGCCTTAACTCCACCAGGCTAAATAAATCTATTCTGTTCTAAAAACTCACTAATAATATTATTTTAAAATGTGTAATTATTTTTTCTTTTATTTAATAAAAATGATATTAAGATTTATCGAGAAAGGATCAAGTCAGAAATAGGGGAAATTATGCAAGTTGAAAAAAAAAACATATAAGAAAAAATAGAAGAAAATCGTTTGAAATGGTATGGACACCTCAGAAGAATGGAAGAAGATAGAATACCAAAGATGATCCTTGATTGGAAAGCAAGTGGAAGAGGCAAACCTAGAGAACATTGGACAGATGGAGTGAGGAGAAGTATGAAAGCTAGAGATTTGAGGGAAGAAGATGATTTAGACAAACTCTCTGGCGACAAATCACTTTTGGTTGAAGGAGAAACACAGTATTGTCGATTATTCCTAATACAAAGAAAAAATTAACAGTATTTCAATCTTGTATATATATGCGTGTGTGTATGTGATATGAAAAGAACAATAATCGCCTGAATCGGGATTTGAATCTGAGACCTTTAACTATGTAAGTTACTAACTTACCAAGTAGTCCACTCAGGTATCCTAGCACAAACATTTGTTTTTCTTCCTCGTTTATGTTTAACTGTGATATGATATCACATTATGGATTCAAGCATTTGTACGCTCACACTCCGGACGATTTTCGACCCATTAGCAATTTACCTACCCTTTCAAAAGCTTTGGAACGATTAGTCCATAAACAACTGACTACCTAACTGAACACGACCTTTTAGATCAATACCAATCAGGCTTCAGGACAGGACACAATACAAATTCTGCCCTACTGTAGACTTGGACTTATTGTTGCTTAAACTAAAAAAAAAATACTGTCACTTTCCGACGGTCTCACGCAATAGTTCAACTCATACATTCGTGAGCGCCAGCAGTATGTTGTAGGAAATTCTACATTACGTTCCTCTTGAACCTACCGTAAAGCTGGAGTTCCACAGGGTTCGGTGCTCGGCCCGTTGCTTTTTTAAAACTATATAAATTATATATCTGACTCTCTAAAACATTGCAAACAGCGTTTATTTGCGGACGACATGCAGATCTACAATCAGGCAGACAAATATTCTTTAAATGGCGCGGTAACCAAAATTAATGAGGACTTGACTGGTTAACGACTTGGACAAATAAATATATATTTCATTTAAATCCTAGAATGTCACAAGCAATCATTATAGGTTCATCAGATACTATCAGCCTCAATTAACACAAATACAGTACGGTATTGCATGTATCACTTAATGGGGTTCAAATCCCTTATAGTCAGATAGTAGAAAATTTGGGAGTATTTATGGATAAAAATTTTATTAATTAAATAAAAATAAAACGTAGTTTTATTTGATTTTCATATGTATTATATAATTCAGTGACAGCTGTTTCGGTACACTGTACCTTCTTCAGACATGTTAACAAATTATGAATTGTGTTCCAACTGATCTAAGCAACAATACAACAATATTTATTTATTTTTTTAATTTAACAAAGGGGATTCATTCAAATCAAGTTGGAATAAAAAATATACCACATTTGCAAAACAATCTTCTCAATAACACACTCATTAAATCGTATAAGAAATTGTTAACCGTTTACTCTAAGGAAAATGTTAGTAAAAACTCTTGCAATGCCCCGTTTTGATTATTGTGATACTCTTTTTACTGAGCTAAATACTGTTCTTACCCAAAGACTTCAACGTGTTCATAATTCTTGCCTACGTTTTATTTGTGGTATACGTAGATTTGATCACGTTACACCATCCCTGGAACAATTGTCATGGCTTCGTCTACAAGATCGTAGAACCGTCCATTCTTATGTCTTATTTCACGTCATCACACCGATTCGTTAGACTCTCTGATACACAAAAATCAGTCACAAAATCCCATCAGCATATTGTCCTTTATATCCCTCCTCGCTATACTACCTATTACTCGAAATCTTTTATAATTTCTCTTGCTAGAACATGGAATTCCCTTCCACCCTATGTCAGAGACTGCCAAACTTTACCATCTTTCAGAAACAAATTGAAAATAAAATTATTAATAGAAACATCTCACTAATATTACTTTTTAAAAATTAATATTTTTTTTTCTAATGAAAGTAGTATTAGGATTTATCAATATTTTTACCTAATGTCTTATATATTGTAAATAAGTGATAGACTAATTCCTTTCAGTTTATTACTTTTTGTTTTTTTTTTGTATAGTAGATTCGAGCTGTTATTCTTTTATTAGTTTTAATTTTAATTGTATTTAATTTTATTGTAATGTTAGACATTATTTTTATTATTGTTCAGTTTAACCAAATAATTAATTGTTTAATATGTAATATTATTGTAATTTTTTTTGTATTTAAATATAACATACGTTTGTCCTGGTGAGTGGAAGAGAAGGCCACTTGGCTTTAACCCCACCAGGCTAAATAAATAACTAAATAAATATATATATGAGAATCACATATAAGGAAGAAAATAAATATTTGTTCTAGGAAGCCTGAGTGGGCAAGTTGGTATGTCACTAACGTACAAAGTTAGATGTCTCGGGTTCAAATACCGGTTCAGGCGTTTATTTTTCTTTTTCATGTCATATGCATATAAATCCATTATACAACCTATACAACACCATCAGCCATCAGTTCCAGTTAAAACGCAGAAGATGAAACGTTGTTTTCGAAAGACCTCCACATTAGAATAACTTGAAGTTTAATAACTTAGTTGAGGACGACTGACTTACCAGGTAAAAACATTATATAATTAACATCTTATATATATATATATATATATATATATATGTGTGTGTGTGTGTGTGTGTGTGTGCGTGTGTGTGTGCGTGTGTGTGTGCGTGTGTGTGTGCGTGCGCGTGTGTGTTTTTTGTGTGTGTGTTTTTGTATTTGTGTCTTTTGTGTGTGTTTCTTTGTGTGTGTGTGTTTTTGTGTGTGTTTTTTGTGTGTGTCTTTTGTGTGTGTGTGTGTTTTGTGTGTTTGTTTGTTTGTTTGTGTGTATTTTGTGTGTTTTTGTGTGTGTGATTTTGTGTGTGTGTGTTTTTTATGTGTGTGTTTTTGTGTGTGTGGTTTTTGTGTGTTTTTGTGTGTGTTTTTGTGTGTGTTTTTGTGTGTGTTTTGTGTGTGTTTTGTGTGTTTTTGTGTGTGTGTGTGTGTGCTTTGTGTCTGTGTGTGTGTTTTTGTGTGTGTATTTCTTTGTGTGTGTGTTTTTTGTGTCTATGTGTGTGTGTTTTTGTGTCTATGTGTGTTTTTGTGTGTGTTTTATTGTGTGTGTGTTTTTGTATGTGTCTTTTGTGTGTCTTTTGTGTGTGTTTTGTGTCTGTGTGTGTTGTGTGTAGCGCGTGTGTGTCCGTGTGCGTGCGTGTGTGTGAAGAATAATGAAAAACCAAATGTATCTGAAGTATTTATTTTTCCATATTTGGATGATTGAATATTCGTCATATTTATCAAAGAGTAGATAATAAAAAAATATTTAGATGAATACTGTAACGTTTTAAATATTGCTATAAAATACTATACATATATATATGTATTTATTTATTTATTTATTTATTTATTTATTTATTTATTTATTTATTTATTTATTTATTTATTTATTTATTTATTTATTTATTTATTTATTTATTTATTTATTTATTTATTTATTTATTTATTTTATTTTATTTATTTATATTGTTCGTAGCTGAGAAAAAAATCAATGGGTTCATCCCTTGGGAATGTGCTGAAAGAGTGATGAAGTTGGCGAGATAGATGGTGTTAGTATCGAGTTTATCAGCAGCAAGCATCGAAATGTCCACACCTCCATAATAATCAGGCATATTTTTGTGTAATAACTACAAGCGATTATTTGACTATTATTAAATAAATTTTCATTGCGTTGTTTGCAGACTGGCAATATTATTATTATTATATACACGTGCGAGGTGAACGATGTATTGCAGGTTCACGTCATTTCCAGGTTTCCTATTAATTGGGTTAATTTGAAATATTGCTGTTATGTGAATTGTAGAGAATTTCGAAGCAATTAAGCTATTGCGGTTATACCTATGAAATGGCTTTTGATATACTTTTTTTTCAAATCTTTATCCAACCCAACAAAACTACATAACAAAAAAGAAAAGCAAATATATAGCATGCTGTCTTGCAGTGAGCCCGGGTTCGATTCCCGGTCGAGACAGGCTCCTGGGTAAGGTTTTTTTCGGGGATTTTCCTCACTTGTAAGACAAATGTCATGAAGCTTAGGGCCCAACGATCCCCGAAAATCATCCGGCCATCATCATCATCCTTATCGTTATGATCATCATTCTTCATCGTTGTGGAAAGCAACGGGAAGCTACCACACCTATAATTCCCTAGTAAAGCTGCAAAGCATAGCATGAAAATGCTATGATTGCAATGAAAGACCTGCCCTCGGGCAGAAAATACTATGGACGGAATGGATATATAACAGATGCTATTATGTATTACAGGGCATCTTGTCCTTCCAACTTCTCCAAAAAAAAAAAAAAAAGAAAGAAACTGTAAACTGAAAATATATAAACTGTTATTCTCCCAGTAACATTGCATGGATCCAAAACATGAACTCTTACTTTAAGAGAGGAGAAAATATTACGAGTATTTGAGAAAAAAAGTTCTTAGGGAAAATTTTGTACCATAGAGAGATGAACAGACAGGTGAATGGAGAAGACTACATAACAGTGAGCTACATAGGCCTAATATCAATGAAGAACCAGATAATAAGAAAAGTGATATATTTCTAGAATTGAGCCTATGTTTAATTTCTTTAAGCATCTCATTCCTATTTGTGATTATTGTTCCTAGGTATTTGAATTCAGCCACTTCCTCAAAATTTCCCTAATTTGTCATTAGCTGTTCATTTCCATCATAGGATATAATACAGTTCTATGTGTGACCATATATTTAGTTTTATTGATATTTACTTCCAGTCCCAATTTCTTAGTGTTACTCAATAGTGTGTGCGTGTTGTCCCTTAGTATCTCCTAGCTATCGCCCAATAGTTCTACATCATCAGCATAAACTATCAGCTTATTAATACCATTGAGTTGTAGGTCTTCTTCACCCTCTAAAGATTTAATGGCATGCTCTAATACAAAATAAATAGTAGAGGAGATAGTGCATCTCCTTGCTTCAACCCATTGTGGATTTGAAAAGTGTCCGAAAACTGTTTGCCTACACGCACCCTACTCTTTGGGCCAGTTAGACACATTCGTAGTGTAACTGGCTTTTTAGGAATTCCGATGAAGAGATACATGGAGATGAAATTACAATAGGAAATAACATTGAGGTTTTCCTTAATTTATTTTCTTAAAACCTTCTCCAATTTTTGTGTCACAACCATTTGATGTTTTATTTCTAATCCTTTAATTGAATTTTCTATGTCAAACTAATATGAAATAAGATCACAATATTTATTTATATGGAGAAGAACTTATAGTCTAAGATCCTGCTGCAAGAGTATTACGTTCATCGAGTGTGTGAACAAAATCAATTTTTTTCATAAAATTGTGAATTACTGAATACATTTTTGCCGAGTTGCCTATTAAAATTCGGCCGCCAGTATGTTTAATTAAAATATTATTTATTTATTCTAAATAACTTGATTCACTTTTTATTAAAATAAATTATAATCCAGTTCACTGAAATAGATACAGAGAGCTTGAAATGCTTTGGTTGTCATTGCACATTTGGCCGTAAACCTCCTCGCGGCTACAGCAGGCTGTGACACCAGTCAGTGATAAAATGGCGGTGAGTACGTATTTATTGTTTTATATTATTTCAAATAAAGTTCAGTTCATTTAAAATGCTGTGATTTGTTTCGTTACAATATTCCACTCATCATCTTAATATAATAGCCCAACGATTTAACATGCAAATATCAACAACAAAATCTAAAGTTATGGCCTTTCAAGGGAAATTCCCAGTAAGAAGTAAAATTTGTATTCAGAATTCAATATTAGAGCAAGTTAATTCATTTAAATACTTGGGATATAATCTAACTTATAATGAGGAATGTGATATATCCTTTAAAATACAAAACTATAATAAAGCTTTAAGAATTATCAACCAAGTTTTTAAACCATCAAAAGTGCAGAGACACACAAGAAGAATGAAAATCTATAAAATTCTCGCTAGACCCATAATCTGTTATGGCAGTGAAGCTTGGACCATCAGAACTCAGGATGATCGTCATATTACAGCCACGGAGATGAAATTTCTGCGACGAACTGCAGGTTATAGCCTTCTAGACCACCAAAGAAATTCAACAATAGCCAGAGAGTTAAACATCGTACCTATATCTGAATACCTCCAAGAATATAGAAACAATTGGCTAGCCCATATTCAGCGCGTGGATCGTCACAGAATACCAAAACAAATTCTTCACTACATTCCTCGAGGCAGAAGATCTGTGGGTCGACCTTTTCGGAGATGGCGGGAGACCGTAACGGGCCACTGGGCCTAATACTTGAAAGGACGATGATGATGATTTGTGTCGTATAATGTATATTAACACTACCTTTTGGATATATATTTGTATATACATTGTACGTAGTATACATAAAGGGCAGGGTTTTTACTTCCCGCTGGGAGGGAACAATATAAAACAATAAATACGTACTTATCGCCATTTTATTACTGATTGGTGTCACAGCCTGTTGTAGCCGCAAGGAGGTTTACGACCAAGTGTGCAATGGCAACTAAAACTTTTCAAGCTCTATACATCGATTTCTGCAAACTGGATTGTAATTTATTTTAATAACAAGTAAATCCAATTATTTCGAATTAATTAATTAATTATATTTTAATTAAACATACTGGCGGCTGAATTTTAATAGGCAACTCAGCAAAAATGTATTCATTAATTAAATAAAAATAAAACTTATTTTTATTCAAATATATATGTAGTCAATATGCCCATTTCACCAATTAATGTTTTAAAATGGTCAACAAGTTTCTACAGCCAAGCTGTCATTCTCAAGACCAGATATTGACTGAAGACAGAATTGTTTATATTGTTCAGTCAATATCTGGTCTTGAGAATGACAGCTTGGCTGTAGAAACTTGTTGACCATTTTAAAACATTAATTGGTGAAATGGGCATATTGACTACATATATATTTTAATATTATATCACCAAGAAGATCACTTGTGTATTAAATTATTTTTATTCGATTTTCATATTTATTAAGATATAATTCAGTGACAGCTGTTTCGGTACACTGTACCTTCTTCAGACATGTTAAATTATGAATTGTGTTACCACAGTACATATCAACTGATCTAAGCAACAATACAACAATAATTTATTTAAATTTTTTAATTTAACAAAGGGGATTCATTCAAATCAAGTTGAGAATTTAACAGTTTATTGCTACATTTCACTTTATTTATTTCTACAGCCTCCAAAACATCCAACTTCTTACCCTTATCACAAACATGTAACATTTCAAATTTGATCGAAGCAATGATTAAATTGGAATAGGTGGTTAGCATATTTTGAATATTCCAAATTTCTGTTGTATGCTCTCATGTGTTCCTTTATCCGAGAGATAAAAGGTCTACTAGTTTTTCCTATATAGACATTGTCGCATGTGCCACACTTCAATTTATATACGCCTGATAATTTTTCTTTTTTACACGCTTTATATTAGCTGGACCTGTATCTATCTATCTATCTACCTATCTATCTATCTATCTATCTATCTATCTATCTATCTATCTATCTATGTAACTGAATCTTTCAACGCGTTTTTCACCCACTTAAAATAATTGGATCGCAACGCGTTTTTCACCCACTTAAAATAATTGGATCGACTTGAAACTTTGTATACTTGTAAAGGACTCGTGACAATACAATAAATTCATATTTATTATTTTGGTTTTATTGTTTTTTATTATTATGTAGTCTTGTGGTTAGAGCTTCTGACTACGATGCGTGGGGTCGTAGGTTCGATTCCTGGTCAAACTATAGTGATTTTTTTGGGGGCACGCCATAGCGTAGTGGTTAAGGCACTGAGCTACAAGCCGGAGGGTGGAGGGTTCAAGTCCCGTTGGGGTCAGGATTTTTAAACTGACCCAAACCCTCTGGCGGCACTATGGCCCTGGGGTCGACTCAGCCTCTAACGGAAATGAGTACCAGACGCTTGTTCTGGGGGTAAAGGCGGCCGTCACGCAGGGCTGAAAACCCGGCTGACATAAAGTGCCGATTGTCTAGAAAATGTGGGAGCCTTAACCTCCTACTACCCCAAGGGCCTCCGGGCCTGTTGTGGGATCACTTTACTTTACATTCAGTCATTCACAATTTTATGAAAAAAAATATTTTGTTCATACACTCGATGAACGTGGTAATCTTGCAGCCGGATCTCGGACTATTACGAGTTTTGTAGTCCCGCTGGGTTAGCTGTAGGTTAGTTGGAAAGGTAGCAGTGTTAGAGAGAGAGAGAGAGAGAGAGAGAGAGAGAAAGAGAGAGTGTGTAATAGGAGCTGGTGCATAACTTGGATGAGATGTTGTGAAATAAATTCCTTAAATAAGAAGACGCAGCCTGTAATTTGGTAACGCTGTAAAGAGAATGTGCACCTTAATCCTGTTGGGACCAGGCGGTGTGATATATTAGAAGCTGACTAATTACATGTTCACTCGACTAGACAGACGCGCCGCGCCATAACAGATACTTTCTTCTTTCACCTCCGACAAAACGTGTTAACTTTAATACAGGCTGCAGGAGTTCACCTCTTGTGGTCCAGGTCTCTACCTGTTTCAAAGTGAACACTGTACAATGTACCATGTTACTCGATATAGGAAAGGGTTGATATTTCTTATACACCGAGTACAAAAAGTAATTTGATCAATGAATTTATTTATTTTAACTTAATTAACAAGGTACGGCTAAGAGCTGAAGAGATGGCGAACGTAAGGAATGCGTGACGTAATATTGGAGCCATAAGATTTCTATCGCATGCGTCTTAGTACTACGTGTCCTGAAAATATTAGTCGCGTTTCTGGACGAATAAAACACAATCATTATAAACACTGAAATTAAAATTATACAATTTTATTAACCGAAACACGTGGACGATAAGGAAATGAGGGAAATTTTGAGGAAGTAGCCGAATTCAAATACATAGGAACAATAATCACAAATAGGAATGAGATGCACAAAGAAATTAAACATAAGCTCAATTCTGGAAATGCGTGCTATTATGCATTGCAGAGACTTTTGATGTCCCAACTCCTTTCAAAAAACGTTAAACTGAAGATATATAAAACTGTTATTCTACCAGTAATATTATATGGGTGCGAAACATGGACTCTTACTTTAAGGAAGGAAATGAGATTAATAGTATTTGAGAATAAAGTACTTAGGAAAATTTTTGGACCAAAGAGAAATGAACAGATAGGTGAATGGAGAAGACTACATAACATTGTACTACATGGTCTTTATAGGAAGCCAGATATAATGAGAACAGTTTAAGTCTCGTAGACTGCGATGGGGAGGACATGTGGCTCGAATCGGGGAATGAAAGACATGCATGGAAGCTTCTTGTAGGAAAACCAGAGGGAAAACACCCAGTTGGTAGGCCAAGAATGAAGTGGGAGAATAACATTGAGTATGATTTGAGGGAAGTAGATGATACAGAGGATGACAGGAAAATTTTAGCTCAGTATAGGGATTTATGGAGAGCTTATTTCCGTGCGGCCATGAACCTGCGGATTCGGTAGTGCGAGTGAGTTAGTTAGTTAGTTAGCACGTGGACGAATAAAATAATCGTTATAAACAATGTAATGAAAATGAAACAATATTAGTAACCGCAATACATGGATTCATAACACGACTGTGCAAGAAAAGATCACAAGGTTTGTGAATGATTAATACAGTTCAATGCGCAGAACCGCATGCACCGGGGATTCACAGCGATAACAGCCTCCCTCTCTTCATGCCCCGCTCGCCTTCTTGTCAGGTCTTTGCTGTACTTCTTTCGAGCCACTCTTCCATGGTAACCATTTCAGCGAATTCGTAAAGAATAATACTAAAGAGGTAGTTCTCAAAAAATGTTTTTGATTTTTTTACAGGTCTTCACCGACCGAATCTAGTACGCGGCAGACTTTTTTCTGCCCGAACGTTCAATTCTCGTGTCTTGGCCGGACGATAAAGAAATGTTACTTTTTTACAATAAAATTCACTAATTAATACGTAATTAGATATTAAATAATTTCACTAGAAAACCTCTCATAGTCATCTACTGTGGCTCAAGGAACGTGTATTATGACGTCACATTGTTGTAGCTCAGAATAAGTCGATAATGAAGATGACTACTAATCTGACATAACCCGATCGCAGCGCCACCTACCGGGTCCAACTGTGAAACCGAACCATCCAGGGACCCCTGAAACATACCAAAAAAAAAAAAAATCATCAACATTTTTCCAGTCGTTTAGGCAGTTTTTAATTTCGGATTTCAAGCAAACCTCTACTTCTAATTGTCGGATTTTGCTCATTTTTTTGGATAATACTACCTCAATTTATTTTAGTAGGATATACTGAGTATCGTTGTGAAACATAAAACAATGTGACCGCTAGAGGGATTTTTTTGATTTTCACTTCGGGTGATCTCCTACACCTAATGGTTTTAGACAGTCCAATTGTGAATCTAAACCATCCAGAGGCCGACTCAAACACACACAAAAAATGTCATCAAAATCGCTGCTGTCCTTTATGCAGTTTTTAATTTCAGATTTCAAGAAAAACTCCATTTGTAATTTTCGGGTTTAGCTCATTTTTCGATAATATTTATCACGATTTATTTTAATAGGATATACCGAGTTTCGTTATGAAACATCGAAAAATGTGATCGCTAGAGGGATTTTTAAATTTTGACTTCAGGTGAACTCCTACACCTAATGGTTGTAGAGGATCCAATTGTGAATCTAAACCATCCAAGGACCCAATCACACACACAAAAAAGTTTCATTAAAATCGGTGCAGTCGTTTTGGAGGAATTCAATGACAAACACACGTATAAAATGATTATATATGTGTGTGTTTGTTTTTGTTTGTGTGTGTTTATTTGTGTTTGGGTGTGTGTGTGTGTGTGTGTGTGTGTGTGTGTGTGTGTTTATGTGTCTGCTTGTGTGTGTGTGTGTGTTTGTGCGTGTGTTTTGTTGGTGTCTGTTTCTTGTTTGCGTGTTTATTTGTTTGTTTGTGTGCTTGTTTGTATGTATGTTTGTTTGTTCGTGTGTTTGTTTATTTGCTTGTTTATATGTATGTATGTTTGTCTGTGTGTTTATTTGTGTGTGTGGTGTGTGTGTGTGTGTGTGTGTGAGTGAATTTGTACGTGTGTTTGTGTATGTTTGTGTGAGTCTGTGTGTGTTTGTTAGTGTATTTGTGTGATAGTTTGTTTATGTTTTTGTCTGTGTTTGTGTGCATGTTAGTTTGTACGTGTGTTTGTGTGATTCTGTGTGTTTGTTTATGTGTTTGTTTGTATATTTGTGTTTGTTTGTGTTTGTTTGTTGTGTGTGTATTTGTTTGTGTGTGTGTTTGTTTGTTTGTATTTGTTTATGTTTGTTTGTTTGTTTGTTTGTTGAGTTCGCCTTATACAATAATACGGAAATGTTTCTACTAAAACCAACATTTATGATAAGGAAAATAAAGTTTAAAAATAATTGTGGTGAAAATAAGGTAAAAGTGGCAAGTGACACCTACTTCCCCTGAACATCCGCCTCTGAATTCCATGCTCTCTTCTTTGTGAATGTTGGAACCTTTTATTTCAGAAGGTCCTGTACATCTTCATTATGTGTCAGTAAATTGGCCTCTCACTTCCCAGCATATTTCTCGAATACACGAGAATTAATATCTGAACAGAAATCGATTCCATGCTACGAACAATAACCTTTGAGCTGAGATAGACAGGAGATAATGATCAAGATTAAATCATTCTGCAGTCGATATTTCACAGCAGCACTTGAGTGACGGTTACATCACTTGCTATAAGTTCATATTTCACCAATATCACCATCCTCTTCGCCCTTTCAAATTAGTATTGTATATCTAACTAACCCATTGATCCTTTCGAACCAGATGGTTAATGACCGAGCGGACATAAACTCTCCATACATCCCTATACTTACTATCGAACCAGTAGGTTCATAGCCGCGCGGGCATAAGCTCTCCATACATCCCTATCCTGAGCCAATGTTTTCCAATCATCCCCTGTATAATCTACTTCCCTCAAATCATAGTTAATGTTATTCTCCCACGTCATTCTTGGTCTACCAACTGGGCGTTTTCCCTCTGGTTTTCCTATAAGAAGCTTCCATGCACGTCTTTCATTCCCCATACGTGCCACATGTCCTGCCCATCGCAGTTTACGAGATTTAACAGCTCTTATTATATCTGGCTTCCTATAAAGACCATGTAGTTCACTGTTAACCAATCTTCTCCATTCACCTTTCTGTCCATCTCTCTTTGGTCCAAAAATGTTCCTAAGAACTTTATTATCAAATACTCGTAATCTCCTTTCCTCCCTTAAAGTAAGGATCCATGTTTCGCATCAATATAATATAACTGGTAGAATAATAGTTTTATATATTTTCAGTTTAACGTTTTTTGAAAGGAGTTGAGACATCAAAAGTCTCTGCAATGCATAATAGCACGTATTTCCAGAATTGAGCCTATGTTTAATTTCTTTGTGCATCTCATTCCTATTTGTGATTATTGTTCCTAGGTATTTGAATTCAGCCACTTCCTCAAAATTTCCCTCACTTGTCATTAGCTGTCCATTTCCATCATAGGATATAATGCATTCCTATGTGTGATCATATATTTAGTTTTATTGATATTTACTTCCAGTCCTAATTTCTTAGTGTTGCGTGTTGTCCTTTAGTATCTCCTCGTTATCGGCCAATAGTACTACATCATCAGCATAAACTAACAGCTTATTGATACCATTGAGTTATAGGCCTTCCTCATCTAGTAAAGATTTAATGGCATGCTCCAGTACAAAATTAAATAGTAGAGGAGATAGTGCGTCTCCTTGCTTCAACCCATTCTGGATTTCAAAAGTGTCCCAAAACTGTTTGCCTACACGCACCCTACTCTTTGTGCCATTTAGACACATTCGTATAAGTCAAACTAACTTTTTAGGAATTCCGAACTCCAGCAGGATACTATATAACTTCTCCCTTGTTAATTGAATCATATGCTTTTTTTAAGTCTACGTGTAGTTGTCCCTATACTGAGCTAACATTTTCTACTCATTCTCTGTATAATCCACTTCCCTCAAATCATGGTTAAAATGTCTTGGTTTGGCCACTAATAGAAGTAATAGACGAATAGACATTATTGCATTTAGATCATCTTCTAAAATTGGTATGATATTAGATCCCACAATCCGTTTCGAGACTCATAGTGACCAGCCAGAGGAAGTTGTCACTGGAAAGAAAGCCATATATGAGCCAACAATTGACTATTACAAAGATAAATACCAACTAGATAGTATAACTGTCACAGGATTGATGATCGGGGCAAGAGGTACTATACCAGGATTCTTAGCTAAATTTTGGAATTTCTTAGATTTGGACAGGGTGTGTCTTTCTAAAATTGCCATCGCTGCCATTAGAGGATCAACTTCAATTTTAAGAAACCATCTTTACAAAATTTCTACTTTATAGAATATACTCCAATGTCAATTTGAATTTTTTAATGTATCTACAAAATGTATTTCATCAATTTTGAAATGTAAGTCAATCTATGTGGTCTCGAGGTAGCGTGCTGCCTTGTCACGCAGCGGGTCCGTGTTCGATCCCCGATCGGGAAAAAATTCCTGGGTGGGGTATTTTTTTCGGGGTTTTTCCTCACCTCTAAGACAAATGTCAGGATACTTCGTGAGTCGTGAATTTATCGACAATTTGGAAATCACTCGTGGCATTACTTATGATAAATTATTCTGAAACAAGACACGCGATATCAGCCCAATGTGTTCCGATTTTCAAACTTATTTTACATCGAAATTGTACGTTTCCGGACATGGGTTCCTTATAAATGATGTATATACTAAGTCCCCGTTACAACCCGCAGAAGTTTCTAACAGGAATTATGAATCACTCTATAGTATGGAACTGAAAAAATGAAGAAAGTAATTTAAGGATATTGGATGTGAGAAAATCAATTAGGCTATGTGAAAACTGCCTTGAATATGTGACGTAGTGTTTCAAAGTATAGCAACTCACTTTGCAAACAAGGCTATAAAAATGCATTTTACTGGGTGCACGTATCAAAAACAACAACCGCTTCTATCGAGGAAGATATTTTATGTTAATTTTATTCTGCGCACATTTCTTGAGCTGAAGATGTTATCGCTTCGCAGCCTTCGCCAGGGATTTTTATGAAGAGCAGGAAATGATCCGTGTATACGGTTGCAAGCTTCAAATCTTTAAACTGATGACGGCAATGAAAGATATCACCATTTTGGAATGACTTGCTCTTCAGAATATTGCTTTCCCTGCCATCAAATTTCAACACATCGACTATTCTTGGATTTAATACAGCAACAGAACAATACAAGATCGACGGGCGTAAACAACGATCAAGATAAAAAATACATTTTACTTATCGATTATATGTTATTGATACATCATTGAACATTATTTTAAGAAATTAAACATTTAACGGCTCAACAGTACATTACCTTTCCCTTCATTTTCCATAGTATATTCTTGTAATTTTATTACTCTATGTATTTCTTCTGTCTTTGCCAACATTTTGTATTATTTTTATGTTTTACAACGATATTTTTAACATTATTTTACAATATTTAAGTATTTATTTATTTATTTATTTATTTATGAGAAACACGATAACATTGGGACATTTTTACAAAATATTGTGATATTCCCTAACTATTTTCCCTGTTCCAATGTTGCCACCATCAACAACTCAATTATACTATTTTTGTTAGGTTGCTGTTAGTGTTCACAAAGAAATTAAACATAGGCTCAATTCTGGAAATGCGTGCTATTATGCATTGCAGAGACTCTTGATGTCCCAACTCCTTTCAAAAAACGTTAAACTGAAAATATATAAAACTATTATTCTACCAGTTATATTATATGGGTGCGAAACATGGACTCTTACTTTAAGGGAGGAAAGGAGATTACAAGTATTTGAGAATAAAGTACTTAAGAAAATTTTTTGACCAAAGACAGATGAACAGACAGGTGAATGGGGAATACTACATAACAATGAGCTACATGGTTCTTCTTTATAAGAAGCCAGATATAATAAGAACAGTTAAGTCTCGTATACTGCGATGGGCAGGACATGTTGCACGCATGGGGAATGAAAGACCTGCATGGAAGCTTCTTGTAGGAAAGCCAGAGGGAAATCGCCCAGTTGGTAGACCAAGAATGAGGTGGAAGAATAACATGAACTATGATTTGAGGGAAGTATATTACACAGGGAATGTTTGGAAAGCATTGGCTCAGGATAGGGATGTATGGAGAGCTTATGTCCGCGTGGCCATGAACCTACGGGTTCGATAGTGCCAGTGAGTAAGTAAGTATGCATTTTTTCTGTCTTTGCGAACATTTTGTAATATTTTTATGTTTTACAACGATACTTCTAACATTATTTTACAATTTTTAAGTATCTATTTATTTAATCAATTGAATTGGTGTTTACTTGATAAAAACCATATTAATTAATTAAATTAAATAAAACTTAGTTTTATTTGATTTTCATATTTATTAAGATATAATTCAGTGACAGCTGTTTCGGTACACTGTACCTTCTTCAGACATGTTAACAAATTATGTTTATAACTTATTTATTTACGAGAAACATGGTAACATCAGGACGTTTTTAGAAAATATTGTGATATTCACTAGCTATTTTCCATGTTCCAGTGTTGCCACCATCAACAACTCAGTTATACTATTTTGTTAGGTTAGTGTTAGTGTTGGTTAGTGTTAATCAGATTAGTGTACACTTCAGTAAATAATATACATGTATTTTTTTTTTTTTTTTTTTTTTGCGATAGAGCGCTTTGTCGTACTTACACAATGGCGACCATGATTGAAAGTTCGACTCCCTACATTTCGCGGTTGCCAACCTAAATAACAACACTGTGATATAGAGAGAAATGGTTAACACATGTGGAAAGAATGAATCTAACAAGGTTACCAAGAGCAGCATTCAACTACAAGCCAAGAGGTTCAAGGAATGTAGGAAGGCCAGTGAAAAGATGGACAGAACAACTGTGAGGCGGAACAGGCAATTTGTCTAGCCCGTGAAGTGAAGAAGAAGAAGAAGTAATATTATATATTACAAACCATGTGCGGGAAGTAAAACCACAGCCCTTTATGTATACTAAGTACAATGTATATACAGAAAATATCCGAAGGTAGTGTTAATATACATTATACGAAACAAATCACAGCATTTTAAATGAACTGAACTTTATTTGAAACAATATAAAACAATAAATACGTACTTGCCGCCATGTCATCAATAATTGTTCTCAAGGCCTCCAGTTGTTTCAACTAATAAACATTGCCCACACTGTTAATGTTAGTGAATTGTTTATAATGGACGCAAATATTTCCAACAAAGATGTTATTATTTTACTATTATTAATTATTTTGAAAACGCCATCGCGAAAAAAATTATGTACATCGCACGTTTGTGAAATGTTTACGGAATCTCGGAAATTAAAAACCTTGCTATGGCATGGTTTTTAAACATTTTCCTCGCTTCTGTAAAAACCACTTCCCAACCTCGTATCGTAATATACTCTTACGGCTCATTTTCCATAGTATATTCTTTTAATACTGTTACTCAGCTTACTTATTCTGTTTTTACTAACTCACTGGCACTATCGGACCCATAGGTTCATAGCCGCGCGGACATAAGTTCTAAATACATCCCTATCCTGAGATAATATTTTCCAGTAATTCCCTGTATAATCTACTTCCCTCAAATCCTAGTTAATATTCTCCCACCTCATTCTTGGTCTACAACTGGGCGTTTTTCCTCTGATTTTCCTACAAGAAGCTTCCATGTCCCCATTCGTGTCACATGATCTCCCCATCGCTGTCTATGAGACTTATTATGTCTGCTTTCCCATAACTATCATGTAGCTCTTATGTAGACTTCATTTGTCTGTCTGTACTCTTTGAGTTAAAAATTTTTCCTAAAAGCACTATTCTCAAATACTCATAATATTTTCCCCTCCCTTAAATTAAGAGTCCAAATTTCGCATCCATATACGTAATATTACTGGGAGAATTACAGTTTTTATATAATTATATATTCAGTTTAGCCGACATAGGCAACTTTTAAAAGAAAAAAATATATATTTGCTCTAACCTCGACGTCATCAGACCCGGGTAAGGTACAGAGATGAAGGGTGGGGCGCGGAGAAGGGGAGCAGAGGAGAGGAGGGAGAGGAGAAGGAGGAGGAGGGAGGAGAGCAGGGGAAGAGGAGGAGGAGGAGCAGGAGGAGGAGGAGGAGGAGGAGGAGAGCAGGGGCGGAGGAGGAGGAGGAGGAGAGGAGGAGGAGGAGGAGGAGGAGGAGGAGGAGGAGGAGGAGGAGAGATGGGCAGGAGGAGGAGGAGCAGGGGGAGGAGGAGGAGAGCAGGGGCAGGAATAGGAGGAGCAGGAGGAGGAGGAGGAGGAGAGAAGGGGGCAGGAGGAGGAGGGGAGAGCAGGGGCAGGAGGAGAGGTAGGAGAGCAGGGGCAGGAGGAGGAGGAGCAGGGGGAGGAGGAGGAGGAGGAGGAGCATGGTGAGGAGGAGGGAGGAGGAGGAGGAGGAGGTAGGAGGAGGAGCAGGGGAGAGAAGGGGCAGGAGGAGGAGGGGCAGGAGGTAGGAGCATGGGAGGAGGAGGAGGAGGAGGAGGAGGAGGAGAGCAGGGGCAGGAGGAGGAGCAGGGGTAGAGGAGGAGGAGGAGGAGGAGGAGGAGGAGGAGGAGGAGAGAGGAAGGGGGCAGAGGAGGAGGAGCGAGGAGGAGTAGGAGGATGGAGGAGGAGAGGAGGGAGGATGAGGAGCAGTTGAGATAGGATGATTAGGTGATTTGGTCTTCTGGATTATTATGAGTTATGAAGAGCATTGCATGAGGTAGGAGTAGATCAGTTGTCATTAGTATTATTATCCATGTTAGTTATTATTATTATATCAATATGCATTCTTATTAGTTTCATTATGTATTATTCATTAGTATTATTGTTGTTTGATTATTATTATTATTATTATTATTATTATTATTATTATTACTTACTTACTTACTCACTGGCACTATCGAACCCGTAGGTTCATGGCCGCACGGACATAAGCTCTCCATACATCCCTATCCTGAGCTAATGCTTTCCAATCATTCCCTGTATAATCTACTTCCCTCAAATCATAGTTAATGTTGTTCTCCCACCTCATTCTTGGTCTACCAACTGGGCGTTTTCCTTCTGGCTTTCCTACAAGAAGTTTCCATGCACGTCTTTCATTCCCCATACGCGCAACATGTCCTGCCCATCGCAGTCTACGGGACTTAACTGTTCTTATTATATCTGGCTTCCTATAAAGACCATGTAGTTCATTGTTATGTAGTCTTCTCCATTCACCTGTCTGTTCATCTCTCTTTGGTCCAAAAATTTTCCTAAGAACTTTATTCTCAAATACTCGTAATCTCCTTTCCTCCCTTAAAGTAAGAGTCCATGTTTCGCACCCATATAATATAACTGGTAGAATAATAGTTTTATATATTTTCAGCTTAACGTTTTTTGAAAGGAGTTGGGACATCAAAAGTCTCTGCAATGCATAATAGCATGCATTTCCAGAATTGAGCCTATGTTTAATTTCTTTGTGCATCTCATTCCTATTTGTGATTATTGTTCCTAGGTATTTGAATTCAGCCAATTCCTCAAAATTTCCCTCATTTGTCATTAGCTGTCCATTTCCATTATATAATGTATTTCTACGTGTGACCATATATTTAGTTTTACTGATATTTACTTCCAGTCCTAATTTCTTAGTGTTATTCAATAGTGTGTGCGTGTTGGCCTTTAGTATCTCCTCGCTATCGGCCAGTAGTACTACATCATCAGCATAAACTAACAGCTTATTAATACCATTCAGTTGTAAGCCTTCCTCATTCTCTAAAGATTTAATGGCATGCTCTAGTACAAAATTAAATAGTAGAGGAGATAGTGCATCTCCTTGCTTCAACCCATTCTGGATTTCAAAAGTGTCTGAAAACTGTTTGCCTACACGCACCCTACTCGTTGAGCCATTTAGACACATTCGTATAAGTCTAACTAACTTTTTAGGAATTCCGAACTCCAGCAGGATACTATATAACTTCTCCCTCTTAATTGAATCATATGCTTTTTTGAAGTCTACATATAGTTGATGTACAGTACCATTATATTCCCATTTCTTTTCTAAAATCTGTCTTATACTAAAAATCTGATCTGTTGTAGACCTGTTTCTTCTAAATGCACATTGATGATCTCCTAGAATGTCATCAATATAGGGAGTAAGTCTGCTTACTAATATATTTGTTAGAATTTTGTACGAAGTTGAAAGTAATGAGATGCCCCTATAGTTGTTGCAATCAGTTTTATCTCCTTTCTTATAAATTGGTACGATAATTGATTCCTTCCATTCATCTGGAAGAGCTTCTTTTTCCCAAATCATACTAAGCAACCAGCGTATCTTGTCCATCAATTTTTCTCCCCCTGATTTTATCAGTTCTGCTGGGATCTCATCTGAACCTGATGCTTTATACATCTTCAATTTTTCAATTGCCATTTCAACCTCTAATGCACTTGGCTCTGCGACTAGCATTTCTGCTGTCTGTAAGTTATCCTCCTCAATGTCCTGTTCTGTATGTACATTTAATAGCTGATTAAAATAACTTTTCCATCTATTTAATATACTCTTGGAATCTGCAATCATATCCCCATTTTCATTCCGAATTATGTTTGTTCTAGCCTGAAACCCTTTCTTCTCTATACTAATTCCCTGATATAATTCTCTAATGTTCCTATTTTTTGCATTCATTTCAAGATCATTAATCTTCTCTCTCAAATATTCCCTCTTTTTACTCTTTAGTAACTTGGTGGTTTCCCGTCTAACACTACCCAATTGCTCTAAATTTACCTCATTTGGCTCGTGTAACCATTTCATTTTTGCTAGCTTTCTTTTCTTTACAATGTCGGCACATTCCTCATCAAACCATTTCTTGTTTTGCCTCTTTTTTAAACAACCAATGCTTTCTGATGCTGACAATTTAATAGTATCTCTTATAGCCTCCCATTCTTTATTTATATCAGTTTCTTCTTCGTTTGCCACATTGTCATCTGAAGATTCCAGTACTTCAAATCTATTAGCAATTTTGATTTGGTATTCTTGCCGCATTTCATCATTTTTCAAGTTTTTTAATTCATATTTTACAGAATCATCTTTAGCGTTTGTTCCTCTCATAAGCGATAGCCGTTGTCTGATTTTCACCCTGACCAGATGATGATCCGAATTGCAGTCTGTCCCTCTAACTGATCTAAC
Organism: Diploptera punctata; assembly: GCA_030220185.1. NCBI lineage: Eukaryota > Metazoa > Arthropoda > Insecta > Blattodea > Blaberidae > Diploptera > Diploptera punctata. The sequence goes on along the minus strand of JASPKZ010003450.1, from coordinate 1,497,116 downwards.
ATCAATGATGCTACTGTGCCAGCGTTTATCCACTAATACATGATCTATCTGGTTCCGAGTTTCTCCATCTGGGGACGTCCAGGTGTATTTATGAATATCCTTATGCTGAAATGTTGTGCTCTTAACAATGAGATTCTTTGATGTGGCAAATGTGACTAATCTAACCCCGTTGTCGTTACTATCTTCATGAAGACTGAATTTGCCTATTGTTGGTTTGAATATATCTTCCCGCCCCACTTTTGCATTAAAATCTCCTAAGACAATTTTCATATGATATCGTGAAAGGCTATCAAATAAGCATTCTAATTCTTCATAGAACTCATCCTTGATCTTGTCATCTTTATCTTCTGTGGGGGCATGTACATTTACAATTATAAAATCATGTCGTTTACCCTTTAGAATTATGTATGATATCCTATCACTAACAAACTTAATATCTCGGATAGCGGATAGGATCCTCCTTCTGACTAAAAAACCCGTTCCAAATGCAGGTCTTTCTGCACCCCCATAGTATAATGCAAAGCTTCCTGATTCCTGACTACCTTCTCCTGGCCACCTAACTTCCTGTAAAGCGACTATATCCAAGGGCGATTTATCCAATTCCCGCGTTAATATCTCTAGTGCCCCGCTATTGTATAAAGTCCTAACATTCCATGTTCCTAGGAACATGTCCCTGTGTTTGAGCCTTTGGCATGGGTTCCCTGAAGTAGTCCCCGCCCGGAGAACCGAATGGGGGACTATTTGACCTCCGGAAAATTTTACCCCAGTAGAACCCATGTCCGCATTTCTTGACGGTTGTATTTTTACGGTGAAAGATCGTCACTCTTTCGACCAAGGTACTTATTTCGTCTGGCTTATCACCTTCGACCAGTCCGGCATGGGTAACCCTATCGGCAGCAATGCTACCGCCGGCATAGCTCTCAGGATCATTTAAGCACGCAAGCCACTCCACCACGACAAGGTAAAGATACCATGGAGGGATTATTATTATTATTATTATTATTATTATTATTATATTATTATTATTATTATTATACTAATACTTGGAAGGAAGAAGAAGAAGACTATTTTTAAAGAGTTTGGGATGACAGGAGTTCATGTAATACGTAATAGCATTCATTTCCAGAATTAAATTTATGTTTGTCTTATATTTATAAATAATAGCCTATTATTTTTTTAATATATTTGTATAATTGAGTTCTTTATAAATAAAAAAATTCATTTTACTATTAAAAAAAAAATGCAATGTCGTTAGAGAACGAATAAAACAAGACATTCTTCAAACAAATAGACTGGAAAACACAAGAATTCAATTTACTTTCTTAATAAGGAAGAAAAAAAAAGGAAAAAAACAAATGAGAGATGGTAAGAGCAAAGAAATAGGTCAATGGTGGATCAATTTGATGCAGATTTCCTGACTCCTTTGGAAGGCAATTGGACTGTCTGCGCGGTGACGACGAGTGATGAGTGACAGTAGCTGTTCCTCGAGATGAACACACAAGTGTGTCGTGAGACCCAAAATAAGATACGTACACTCCAGGGAACATCACAGTTACTCGTGAACTTGGCAAGCTTTGAAGAAACAAATAGTAGTATGAAAAACGGGGGAATGAAAATTACCCCTTAACTTTGACAATGCTATTGAGTAACACTGAGAGATTGAAGGTGAAAGTAAACGTCACAAAAATAAATATATAATCACACGTATAAATAAATTGGGACTGGAAGTAAATTCGAATAAAACTAAACATATAGTCACATATAAAAATACATTATATAATAGAAATGGACAGCTAATGACAAATGAGGGAAATTTTGAGGAAGTGGCTGAACTCAAATACCTAGGAACAATATTGACAAATAAGAATGAGATGCACAAAGAAATTAAACATAGGCTCAATTCTGGAAATGCGTGCTGTTATGCATTGCAGAGACTCTTGATGTCCCAACTCCATTCAAAAAAACGTTAAACTGAAAATAATATAAAACTGTTATTTTAGGCATTTATATTATATGGGTGCGAAACATGGACTCTTATTTTAAGAGGAAAGGAGATTACGAGTATTTGAGAATAAAGTTCTTAGGAAAATTTTTGGACCAAAGAGAGATGAACAGACAGGTGAATGGTAAAGACTGCATAACAGTGAACTACATGGTCTTTATAGGAAGGTAGATATAATGAGAACAGTTAAGTCTCGTAGACTGCGATGGGCAGGACATGTGGCACGAATGGGGAATAAAAGACGTGCATGGAAGCTTCTTGTAGGAAAACCAGAGGGAAAACGCTCAGTTGGTAGACCAAGAATGAGGTGCGAGAATAGCATGAATAACATCAACTATGATTTGAGGGAAGTAGATTATACAGGGGACAAATGGAAAACATTGGCGCAGGATAGAGATTTATGGAGAGTTTATGTCCTCGCGGCCATGAACCTACGGATTCGATAGTGCCAGTGAGTTGGTTGGTTGGTTGGTTGGTAGGTTGGTTGGTTGGTTAGTTAGTTAGTTAGTTAGTTTGTTTGTTTGTTTGTTTCTTTGTTTGTTCATGTCCCAACTCCTTTCAAAAAAGTTAAACTGAAAAATATATAAAACTGTTATTCTGCCAGTTATAATATATGGGTGCAAAACATGGACTCTTACTTTAAGGGAGGAAAGGAGATTACAAGTATTTGAGAATAAAGTTCTTAGGAAAATGTTTGGACCAAAGAGAGATGAACGGACAGGTGAATGGAGAAGACTGCATAACAGTGAGCTACATGATCTTTATGAAAAATCAAATATAGTAAAATAGTTAAGTCTCGTAGACTGCGATGGACAGGACAAGTAACACGAATAAGGAAATAAAACGGAGCATTGAACCTCCTTGTAGAAAAACCGAAGGAAAGCGTTCAAAAGCTCTGCATAAATCCCTACATGAGCTAATATTTTACAATCATACCCTGTATAATAAAACTTGCCTCAAATCAAGGTTAATAATATTCTCCCACCTCATTCTTTGTCGATGTACTCGACGCAGTACCTCTGGTTTTCGTACAAAGTTTCCGTGCCCCTCTTTCATTCCCCAAACATGCGGCCTATGTGGTCTGCCCTACGCAGTCTGCGAGACTTAACTGTTCTTATTACATCTGGTTTTCTATAAAGATCATCTAGCTTACTGTTAAGTATTCTTCTCCATTCACTTCTCTGTTCATCTCTCTTTAGTCCAAAAATTTTCCTAGCAACATTATTTTCAATACTGGCAATTCTGTCTCCTCCCTTAAATAAAGAGTTCATGTTTCGCATCCATATAATATAACAAAGGGAATAACAGTTTCATATATTTTCAATTTAACATATCTGAAAGGAGTTTGGATGACAAGAGTCTCTGTAATGCATAATAACACTTTTCCAAAATTCAGCTTATATTTAAGTTCTTTCTGCATTGCATTTCTCTTTATAACTGTTCTACTTAGATATTTAAGTTCTTTCTGCATCGCATTTCTCTTTATAACTGTTCTACTTAGATATTATAATATGTTTACTAAGTTCAAAAATCGTATTGGTTCACAATCAAATATATATAAATGTTTGTTTGTTTGTATGTTTGTTTTTTTGTTTGTTTGTTGTAATATGGCTTTTTGCAAAATGTTCAGGAGATTCCCGGGATGGACATAGGCTATAAGAGAGTTGTGATACTCAAATTCTACGCCCTTAAAAGTCGCCCTTTATAGTGGAAACGTAAAAAAGTAGCTCTTTGGACGCTTAAATGGCTTACGCTGCCTAAACCACAACAAATACATAAAATTAATGTATACAGAATTGAATATCTCAAAAAGCTCTACAAAAAAGTATTTCTGATGCCAAGAAGATCGAGACAAGTACGTAGATTCCTGTGCAAGCATAGCAACACATGGCGGGTATTCTTTTATGGATGACTCACAATAACCAATTTTGTCTTTAAGTTAATTTATGCCAAGAAGATCGAGATAAGGAGATTCCCGGGCAACACCGGGTAATCAGCACCGGGAATGTTAAAATAATTAAGATATACATTTATAAATATTTTTAATTTTACTTATTCAACTAATCATAAGAAGTACATTAATGTTTGTCTTCCAGCTCATTTATGCCAAGAATATCTGGATGAGTAGATTCCCGAACAACGCCGGGTAAACAGCACGGGGTATCTAAAAATAATTACGATATAATTTTTTTCATTTGCTTATATAACTAAACGTAAAATATTAATTTTCGTATTTCAGCTCATTTATGTCAAGATGATCGCGATAAGTAGATTCCCGGACAACGCCGGGTATTCAGCACGGGGTATCTAAAAAAATATAAATTTATAATTATTTTTGGTTTTACTTATTCATCTAAACATAAAAGCACATTAATTTTCATTTATTTACGCCGGATATTAGCTAGTACAATATATATATTTTGTTTCAGGAGACACGCTAACCATTGTTTGAATTTAAAATTTACACTATCAACTTTTTAAATTAAATATCACTAGAGACCGGATGTTAGGGAAAATGCCTATAGTTATTTATTTTAGATTTGTAAAAGTGACTTCATATAAGTTCATACCAACGACCCTAGAGTTGTTTTCCATGAAGTTCATTTTGCCTATAAATGCCTATTTCAGCTTATGATGCCTATAAATGTCTATTTGGAACTTTGTCTTGAAATTAACTCTGTATTTCAATAAAATACATTGAAATGGAAACTTCATGCAACAAATCATTTCATAGAAGTTTTCAAGTGTTTTTTTATAAATGCTCTTAGAATATTTTAGGATATGGGTGACAATAACCCAATAACCTAGCAAGTAGATGGTTTCCCCCTCAATTCATCACTCCCTTTAGGTAAATAATTGTATTTTTGCACCTCATGCATTCCCGTTAAGTGAAATAGTTCCATGCTATATGCCATTGTATTATGCTCCGGCTCTAAGGCTTAGAGAAAAGTTATCTGCTTCTTTTCAATACAACCATTGCTGAGTGACAAAGAGGGTAGATGACTCAAGCTTTCTATCTCTGTCTCACACCTGGTACTGAATCCTTTAGCTGACTGGCAATATTACTTTTGATATTGGTAACACTGAATTCAGTCTGCAGTCCTCATTCACAGACAGGTGCTTGAAAGACAAAGTGGTGCAGCAAGTGTATGTGGCTTTTTTATCTTTAGAACAGTTTTTTAAGATGCCTAAAGAGCGGACAACAGTAAAAGACAAACTGACCAAAATTTCGTGAAAGAATTTGGTGCGGAAATATTCTCAAGTGACGGTTCTGTTCTTTGTAAAAGGGCAAAACAAATTCCAAAAGCATCTCTGATATTTTCGCAAGTTATTGATAGCATATGTTTATATTCTTAACGTAAGACTGTAAAAAGTTATGTTGTTGTCCATTTTTTGTAAGAGCTTATTTTGAAATTTTAGTGCCTATATTAATGATTTTAGTGCCTTTTTGCCTGCGTATTTTGAATTTTTAAGTGCCTAATCCGGACTCTAAATATCACACACTTCTAATCAATTTAAAAACGAAACTTGGTGAATAATACATGCATTGAATGGTAGTAAAAGATGCCGGGCTCTGTGGCCGTGGTCTATAACTGGCGTTTCTTCCAGACGTTTCTCCCTCAACTGCGGAGGGCATCTTCAGTGGCGAGCGCTAGAAGCTGTTGTTTCCCTGTCGTAGACTCGACTCGCAGTCGAGTCTACGACAGGGAAACAACAGCTTCTAGCGCTCGCCACTGAAGATGCCCTCCGCAGTTGAGGGAGAAACGTCTGGAAGAAACGCCAGTTATAGACCACGGCCACATAGCCCGGAATCTTTTACTACCATGATTACCGGCCGTGAAAGCCTGCATTCCACATGCATTGAATGTTAATGCTCCAGTAAATATAGACATTTTTATTAACATTATTGTAATTATTGCTTTTTTTTCAATTTAAAGAAGCTGAAAATGCCCATTTTGCATCTAATCACCTCCTATATATTTCTTGGGGACCTTCTCTGTCTTCTCGTTTACATTTTAATACAGCACTGCCCTGTTATCTCTACAAAGAAACGTTAAATCGTACAGATCTGAATTCCTCAGACATTTTGTTTTGGAATTTCATTCGTTCCTCGATAGTGTAGCAGATAATTCCAAATAGCCGGCTATTTAATTTAATGTGAATACAATGATACGGATTCTAAAATAAAATCACTTTACGTTTATATTTCTGCTGAAACAAGTATTTACACAAAAGTAATAGAATCAAGTAGACAAGTCTCATTGAAGGAAAAAGTAATCTTGTTTTGCTTCAGTTTCTACAATTAATTTAGCTCATTCAATTAGCAGTCTCATTATAAGATCGGAAACCGATTTGAAACACAATTAGAAATTACAAAGACGTTTATTGTCCTTGTAATGACCTTCAGGTTCAAAATAAGTTTTTTTCTCACTTGTTCATACTTACTTACTTACTCACTGGCACTATCGAACCCGTAGGCTCATGGCCGCGCGGACATAAGCTCTCCATACATCCCTATCCTGAGCTAATTGCTTCCAATCATTCCCTGTATAGTCTTCTTCCCTCAAATCATAGTTAATGTTATTCTCCCACCTCATTCTTGGTCTACCAACTGGGCGTTTTCCCTCTGGTTTTCCTACAAGAAGCTTCCATGCACCTCTTTCCATCCCCATACGTGCCACATGTCCTGTCTCACTTGTTTATACTATGTTTAATTCGATACGTTCACATTATTATTATTATTATTATTATTATTATTATTATTATTATTATTATTATTATTATTATTATTACTTACTTACTTACTCACTGGCACTATCGAACCCGTAGGCTCATGGCCGCGCGGACATAAGCTCTCCATACATCCCTATCCTGAGCTAATTGTTTCCAATCATTCCCTGTATAATCTTCTTCCCTCAAATCATAGTTAATGTTGTTCTCCCACCTCATTCTTGGTCTACCAACTGGGCGTTTTCCCCCTGGTTTTCCTACAAGAAGCTTCCATGCACCTCTTTCCATCCCCATATGTGCCACATGTCCTGTCTCACTTGTTTATACTATGTTTAATTCGATACGTTCACATTATTATTATTAGTATTATTATTATTATTATTATTTATTATTATTATTATTATTATTATTATTATTATTATTATTATTATTATTATTATTATTATTATTATTACTTACTTACTTACTTACTTACTTACTCACTGGCACTATCGAACCCGTAGGCTCATGGCCGCGCGGACATAAGCTGTCCATACATCCCTGTCCTGAGCTAATTGTTTCCAATCATTCCCTGTATAATCTTCTTCCCTCAAATCATAGTTAATGTTATTCTCCCACCTCATTCTTGGTCTACCAACTGGGCGTTTTCCCTCTGGTTTTTAATTTCCCAGATTCTGTAAAATACTTCACAAGCATGCGTTGTACATTATTTTTTGCGTGATGCTGTTTTCAAAATAGTAAATAATACATTTGTTGGAAATATTCCGTTCATTATAGACAATTGACTAACGCTAACAGTGTGGGCCATGTTTATTAGTTGAAACAACAGGAGGCCTTGAGAACAATTATGGATAACATGGCCGCAAGTACGTATTTATTGTTTTATATTGTTTCAAATAAAGTTCAGTTCATTTAAAATGCAGTTATTTGTTTCGTATAATGTATATTAACATATACACATATAGAGGGCAGTGGTTTTACTTCCCTCACGTGGGTGTAAATGTATTATTACAGTACAGTTATTTAGATTGGCAATCCCGAAATGAAGGAAGTTGAACTTTCAATCATGGTCGCCATTGCTGTAAGTACGACAAAACGCGCTACCGTATCGCGCAAAATTTAATTTTTAGCACGATAGTACGTTCTGTCGTTCTTACAGGAATGACGGCCATGATTGAAATATCATATTCCTAAATTTCATGGTTGCCAACCTATAAATAACCAAATAACTATACTGTAATATTACAAATTACCTACCTAATGCGAAAAGTAAAACCACTGTCGTGGCAACACGACATTAGGACCAGCAGCATCAACCATCATACTAGATATAGGGACGAAAGTCCTGCTGAAGATGGAACGGATGTTTTGAAAGGCCTACAGGCATAAAGAATACATATTTTATAGACGATTTTATTATTAATTTAACACTTCTCATTGAAGGATAAATTATATTTGAAGAGAAAAATTTTTGCCTAGACCGGGACTCGAACCCGGGACCCTTGGCTTTCCGGACCAAGTGCTCTACCAACTGAGCTATCGAGGCGAGTTACGATCTAGACACAAGTTTTTCTCTTATGTACGTTGTAATTCCCTCGCGCCAAATGCTTGAAACCATAGCTTCTATCTTTGCAAATGGCGGCTTCTTAGTTAAGAAGACATTTATTGGGAATTTAACACTACTTTATAGCCAGTAGGGCTTCTGTTGACGATTTTATTATTAATTTAACACTTCTCATTGAAGGATAAATTATATTTGAAGAGAAAAATTTTCGCCTAGACCGGGACTCGAACCCGGGACCCTTGGCTTTCCGGGCCAAGTGCTCTACCAACTGAGCTATCGAGGCGAGTTACGATCTAGACACAATTTTTTCTCTTATGTACGTTGTAATTCCCTCGCGCCAAATGATTGAAACCATAGCTTCTATCTTTGCAAATGGCGGCTTCTGAAGGAAAATTTTTCTCTTCAAACATATTTTATAAGTTGAGGACGACGGATTTTACCTAAGAAGGTATATTTTAACTTATTTTATTTTATGACTCTCCACCTCAACGGTTTTAACAATGCATTGTATTAGTATTAATGTATTGCAGTTTTTATTCAAAATAACTAGTGAATATTGTTGTACGCTTAAATGTAGTCTCCCAGTTTATCATTCTTTGTCACAGAGTAGCGTTATCAGTCTCAAACAGAAGAGAGTCTAGGGCAAAGTAGAACGACCCTCGCAAGGGAATGCACAGTGCAGACAATCTGATAAGAAAATGTTCCGCTTCTTACTGCAAAAAGGACTGTTTTATTTGTAACTTATTGGTAGACCCGCTCTGCGAAACGAAACTATGGCAGAGTGTTCGTACCAGTGGCGTGTACTCAACATTTCCAAGCTACAGCGTTCTCAGTCGAGGATAAAGAAAACTTTTCCTACATGCAGTTCGTCGTGCTAGATCAAATTATGGAGTTTCTGCTTTATGACTAGCGGGTTTAAGTTCGATGCCCGACGGGGTTGAAAATTTTAATTGTAAAATTAATTCAATTTATTTTTTTATTCCATTGATGCAGTTTAACCTCTTGCTTTATATATTAGTGTACCGTTTGGGCCTTAAAGTTTTCTAAATTTGTTTTACACGTGAGGAAAAACTCCGAAAGAAACATCACCCTGGAAACTTGTCCCGACAGAAGATCGAACATGGGTCCGCTGGATACGAGGCAGAGATGCTACCCCAAAACCATAGCGGTGTAATTAATAATAATAATAATAATAATAATAATAATTTCTATTTATATATATAGAATTTTAATGTTTACACATCTTTCTGTGCCTAAAGTTTTATTTTTCTCCTCCACTCGTCTCTCTCCATCCAATCCATGTCCTCCAGTCCTCTTGCCCTCATTCCAGTTCTTATTTCCTACTTCCACGAGTTTTGAGGTCTTCCTCTCATCCTTCATCCAGGTGGACACCATTCCAATGTTTTTTTCCTGGGTAATCTTTCTTCTTGCATTCGTCGTACATCCCCATACCAATTTAATTATATATTAATTTAATTAATAATAATAATATCAATAATAATCTTGTATCTTGTAAGCCCATGTTTACCTTAACAGAGATTTAGACTCTCTCCCCCTACAGGGAAGAATTCGAACCATATTAATTTAGTTACACTTGTTTTCGTATAGATGTCACTTGTGTGGTCCGTGGTCAGCGTTCCGCCTCATACTGGCATCTAGGAAAGATAGTACTAGGACGGAAAAATTCGGTAAATTTTGCTTAGAGGCCTTTTCATTCAGGCTTAAGGATCCTTTACGAGCCTGAAAATCTTCAGACTCGGGACCCACGGCTTAAAGTCCCTCCCGGAGGACTTGCTCCTTAGATTTTTCCATCCTAAAAAATCCATTGACCCCGGCCGGGTTTGAACCCGCGACCCTCGGGACCAGAGGCAAGGAGCATAACCACTAGTCCACAATAATAAAAATAATAATAATAATAATAATAATTTTATTTATATATAGATTTTTAATGTTTACCATGTCTTTCTGTGCCTGAAGTTCTATATTTCTTCTCCACTCGTCTCTATCCATCCACTCCATGTCCTCCAGTCCTCTTGTTCTCATTCCAGTTCTTATTTCCTGCATCCACGAGTTTCGAGGTCTTCCTCTCCTCCTTCTTCCAGGTGGACACCATTCCATTGTTTTCCTGGGGCAACACTTTCTCTTCTACCAGGCATTCCATTTACGTGCCCCCCCATACCAATTTAATTGCTTATATCTCTACATAATTCTCACTACTGAATTTGTAATATTCATTTCCTCGCGTACTGACCAATTTTTTCTTATTCTTTCTAATTATTGACAAAGCTGGCCGCTTCCCTCCTCGAAATCCCATTTCCATCGACATCATTCACGTTTTTGTAGTCGAAGTTCTTGTGTTGAATTTACAAACTTCAGCTCAGGATGTGACAGTAATTATCACTATTGAATTTATACATTAATAATAATAATAATAATAATAATAATAATAATAAAATCATACTATTAATTTAGCATGTTTCACCATGTTCTACCTTCTACAACAACACCTTCCACAGCGCCCCAATCATTAATTCTCAATATAAATTCTTCGCACACATCTCTCTATTATTCCAATCTCCATCATTCATTCCTCTTTCCCTTATGCTGCTCAAAACCCCATCAATCCACGTTATTTTTTCACGTCTGATAGTACACTGTTAGGACCCCTACCCAGGGTCACAGATACTGCTGCCTTGCAGTTAGATGTTGGTTCGTCAAGGGCTTACAGGAAGAAATTCTTGGTTAAAAAATATCCTGGTACTCCAGGTATTTTTTGTTACAACGCAAATGCCAAAAAGCCCACGAATAACAACAAACAACAATAACTAATAATAATAATAATAATAATAATAATAATAATAATCAATCGTATATTCACGAATATAGGCAATTCATTGTTGACCCTCGTTCGGCCTCAAGAGAAAACACCCATGGACGCTCCCTGGTATTATTTATTCTGCAGGTTGATATCTCCCTTTAACATTCTGTCTGGCGGTATTCTTGTGATCTTCCATTCGATGAAAATGTTGCATTAATCTTGCAAGTTATACATCAGAAATGTTTGTTTTATAAAGGTTGCATGTTTAATTCTTCTAAGATTTTTTTTGTCTTCATTTTTTTTGTGATTATAGTAGTGTGTATCCTGCACAGTCCTCCGCAAGAGTTATCTCAGTTCAGCAGATCTAAGTCTCTGTATATCCTTTGGTTTCAACGTCCATACTTCGCTACCATACATAAAGAGTTGGAAGTACGCACTGTGGTTTATACAACTTCTTAGCCTCGCAAGGTTTTTGGAATAACTGTGGCTTGAAGATAGAATGTATTAACCCTAAAAATTCTTAACTAATAATAATATAATAATAATAAAAAAATAATAATACCCGAATATAGAAGCATGGTTACATATATAATTATAATGTACGGTTAATTTTTAAATCATAATATACTTACCTTGTAGGTCCGTTTCCTCCTCAAGCTTAAGTCGTTCATTTTCAAAACTCTGTAGGCCTTTCGGGACTAGTCCCAGCATCAGCAGAAGGAATTAGAGTCCGTTCTTGTTGAACCTTGTTGAAGCACTGACTTGGTATCTACGTGAGATTTTGTACAGAGGATTGTTGTGGGATGAGTTGTGTATACAGTGAGAATCAGAAGTTGCCGATTTCCTGATTTCTCTTAGGATTGCGATTTCCTCCAGTATATTTATTCTCGTTGGAATGTTTTCTCTCAAAGTACTATTGCTGGAGCGGTGTTTATAGATGTTATGCATATTGCGTGTCCAGCTTGAATTACCATGCTTTTGCGATAAAGTGATTTTCCTCCCATTTGCTAAACGACAATCTCCTTGAAATGTTCCTTGACCCCCCCCTCTAATTGTGAAGCTTCTGTTAGTTTTCCCAATTGTAGAATTTATTGCAGTCTGTACATGTTAATTTGTAGATGCCTTTATTGTTGAATTCATCTATTTCTTCCATGTTGTTGTTTATTAAATTGTTTAGTTTGTTGTCAGTTCTGTAGGCTATATTAATATTCTTATCAAGCTTTTTTAGTGTGTTGGCCAATTTTAATGTTTCTTTACCAGTGTAATATAATGTACGGTTAAAAACTATAATATAGTTACCTTGTAGGTACCTCGTCTCTCAACTTAAGTTCTTTTAAAACTCGGTTAGGCCTACTTCGGGACTAGTCCCATCATCAGACAGAATGCAGTAGAGTCCGGTATTGTTGACCCCTGTTGAAGCACTGACTTGGTTGTGAGAATTTTTGTACCAGAGTATAGTGGGGATTAGAGCTTGGAATTCAAGATGGAAACCATTATGACAGTATATTGCATCGACAACACCCTCCCCCACAAATAGGTCCATAGAGAAGAAAACTCTCCAACGAAGACTAAATATACTGGCGGAAATCGACAATCCTACACGAGCATAATGCAACAGCAACCTGATTCGTCCAATCGTATACCACACCCCCACCCTAAATCCACACAATGCTCTGAAACAAAAAAAATTCTCACAAACCAAGTCAGTGCTTCAACAAGGGTCAACAAGACCGGACCTAATGCATTCTGCTGATGATGGGACTAGTCCCGAAAGGCCTACAGAGTTTTTAAAAGAACTTAAGTTGCAGGAGAACGAAACCTACAACCGTAACTATATTATATGTTTTTAACCGTACATATCTTAACTGCTGAACTAATACCTCAACGTCGAAAATCAACACATGAATTTTACTCGTATCGATGGTTACACATGGAACTTAAACCTGGAAAATTTAAACTACCAAACATTACGTACCAGAAACCGGATTTTCTTACGACGTTCAGCCAGACCTTCTAAACTTAACAGAATAAGAAGAAATAAAGTTGATCAGACAACATATGAATAAAGGTCATTTCAAGTATTTTTTTTTTTACTACAGACAATTGCAAATCGCATGCTAAATGACCCTATGGAATTATGAAAGGTTGCCAAGAAGAGTTTTGGATCTGGATTCCCCACAACCGCTGGCGATGGGAGACCTATCAAGTTGACAAAAAAGCCCACATTGCTGACGGACAAAAAGAAAACTAGAGTGGGGACAAAGACCGCTTTACACGACCCGGGACTGGAAAGATAAAATAGCTTTGTGCAGGAAAAGGATAATAGTGTAGAAAATTGTTCACAACAAGATTTGAAAATACATTCAAGGATAAACAAAATGATGATATTATTATTTTGAGAAGGCATTTAATCATGTTGATAGAGATAAGTTATGGAAAATAATGGAAATAAATGGCGACCCCGCAAAATTAATTTATATGATACAAAGTTTGTATGTAAAGTCTCAAATTATAATAAATATAGGCACATCAAAGACCGAAGCTATTTTAATAAATAGAGGTGTAATAAGCTGTTAGTTTATGCTGATGATGTAGTACTATTGGCCGATAGCGAGGAGATACTAAAGGCCAACACGCACACACTATTGAGTAACACTAAGAAATTAGGACTGGAAGTAAATATCAATAAAACTAAATATATGGTCACACGTAGAATTTCATTATTTAATGGAAATGGACAGATAATGACAAATGAGGGAAATTTTGAGGAAGTGGCTGAATTCAAATACCTAGGAACAATAATCACAAATAGGAATGAGATGCACAAAGAAATTAAACATAGACTCAATTCCGGAAATGCGTGCTATTATGCATTGCAGAGACTCTTGATGTCCCAACTCCTTTCAAAAAACGTTAAACTGAAAATATATAAAACTATTATTCTACCAGTTATATTATATGGGTGCGAAACATGGACTCTTACTTTAAGGGAGGAAAAGAGATTACAAGTATTTGACAATAAAGTACTTAGGAAAATTTTTGGACCAAAGAGAGATGAACAGAGAGGTGAATGGAGAAGACTACATAACAATGAACTACTTGGTCTTTATGGGAAGCCAGATATAATAAGGACAGTTAAGTGTCGTAGACTGAGATGGGCAGGACATGTTGCACGTATGGGGAATGAAAGACGTGCATGGAAGCTTCTTGTAGGAAAACCAGAGGGAAAACGCCCAGTTGGTAGACAAAGAATGAGGTGGGAGAATAACATTAACTATGATTTGAGGGAATTCGATTATACAGGGAATGATTGGAAAGCATTAGCTCAGGATATGGATGTATGGAGAGCTTATGTCCGCGCGGCCATGAACCTACGGGTTCGATAGTGCCAGTGAGTAAGTAAGACAAGGGTGTAGTTTATCACCTATCCTTTTAATCTATATATTAATGGCATCATCCACAAGTGGAAAATTATTGTTAATATAGGTATAAGAATGGAACGTTTTAAAATATTAAACGTTTTAATGTATGCTGACGATGTGGTTATTATTCAAGAAAATGAAAATAATTTGCAGTACTCTTTACATCAATTAAATCAGTTATGCCAAGAATATAATTTCAAAATATCAAAAGAAAAAACAAAAATAATGGCAATTTGGGGAAACGATCATATAAGATCAAAAATCGTAATAGACAACAAACCTCTGGAACAAGTAACAAATTTTAATTATTTGGGTTGTAATTTTACTATAAACACAAAAACTGAAAGAGACATACGTATGAAACTGTCGAAATTTCAAATGATATGTGGAACTATACATAAAACATTAAAGAATAAAACAAGAAGAGATACTAGATTGAAGTTTTATAAAACATTGACAGTTCCTGCATTACTTTATGGGAGCGAAACTTGGGTAATGACCAAAAAATTACAAAGTAGAATACAAAGCGCAGAAATGAACTTCCTTAGAAGAACAAAATGCTGCACAAGATTGGATCGGATTAGGAATGAATATATAAGAACAAAGTTAAATATATATCCATTGAATGAGAAAATCAGAGAATATAGAGAGAAATTGTTTACACATGTGGAAAGAATGAATGTAACAAGATTACCAAGATCAGCATTCAATTACAAGCCAAGAGGTTCAAGGAATGTAGGAAGGCCAGTGAAAAATGGACAGAAGAACTGTGAGGCGGAACAGGCAATTTGCCTAGCCCGTGAAGTGAAGAAGAAGAAGTAGTTATTATTACAATTATTGTTATACAAGAGATAGATAATGATGTAGTCGGACCATATGAAGAATTGGAGAAAAATGACAATGGTAGAAGGTTGATGGGATTTTGTGAACAATATTCACCTAAAATCCTAAATGGATTTTACCAACATAGAGATATTCGTAAGTATACTTGGCACCAAGATACTCTTAATCTACAATCGATAATAGATTTTGTAATAATTAAGAAACATTCAATTTTAAAGACCCAGGATGTAAGGACATACAGAGGATTATCATGCGGAAGTGATCACTATTTATTGAATGCAAAAAATAATATTTCCATTCCAAAGTAAAAATGATAGGCTAATTAAAATTAAAAATGAAGAAGAGAGTTTACGTATATTTTGGCAACGGAAATGGATTTTATACGAAGGGCAGCAAGAATTTCAAGAAGATAAAAATTAGGAACTCAGTTATAAGGGAGAAAATGAAGATTCAAGACACTATTTTAGATTATATTAAAACTCAGCAATTAAGATGGTACGGACATGTGCAGCGAATGGAAGAGGATCAGCTACCAAAATCCGGTTTGGAATGGAAACCTGAGGGAAGACGAGGCAGAGGAAGGCCTAAAACCTCCTGGAGTCAGGGAATATATTTATACATGAAGGAGAAACATCTACAACCAGGATATTGGGTGGACCGACAAAATTGGCTATTCGGAATCGGACGATGTCAGAGACATTAATCAACCGATGATCTATCTATCTATCTATCTATCTATCTATCTATCTATCTATCTATCTATCTATCTATCTATCTATCTATCTATCTATCTATCTATCTATCTATCTATCTATCTATCTATCTATCTATCTATCTATCTATCTATCTATCTATCTATCTATCTATCATATCTATCTATCTATCTATCTATCTATCTATCTATCTATCTATCTATCTACTATCTATCTATCTATCTATCTATCTATCTATCTATCTATCTATCTATCTATCTATCTATCTATCTATCTATCTATCTATCTATCTATCTATCTATCTATCTATCTATCTATCTATCTATCTATCTATCTATCTATCTATCTATCTATCTATCTATCTATCTATCTATCTATCTATCTATCTATCTATCTATCTATCTATCTATCTATCTATCTATCTATCTATCTATCTATCTATCTATCTATCTATCTATCTATCTATCTATCTATCTATCTATCTATCTATCTATCTATCTATCTATCTATCTATCTATCTATCTATCTATCTATCTATCTATCTATCTATCTATCTATCTATCTATCTATCTATCTATCTATCTATCTATCTATCTATCTATCTATCTATCTATCTATCTATCTATCTATCTATCTATCTATCTATCTATCTATCTATCTATCTATCTATCTATCTATCTTCTATCTATCTATCCTATCTATCTATCTCTATCTATCTATCTATCTATCTATCTATCTATCTATCTATCTATCTATCTATCTATCTATCTATCTATCTATCTATCTATCTATCTATCTATCTATCTATCTATCTATCTATCTATCTATCTATCTATCTATCTATCTATCTATCTATCTATCTATCTATCTATCTATCTATCTATCTATCTATCTATCTATCTATCTATCTATCTATCTATCGATCTATCTATCTATCTATCTATCTATCTATCTATCTATCTATCTATCTATCTATCTATCTATCTATCTATCTATCTATCTATCTATCTATCTATCTATCTA